>CM022300.1:465660456-465867551 GCA_011799875.1 Thinopyrum elongatum
AAGTATGTGGTCCAAATGCATTTTCCCTAGGAGAAAGCTACCAAAAACACCGCAGAATATGAAGGACTCCTTGTCGGGCTCAGGATCGCAACAGAATTGGGAATTAAGAAGTTTATCATTCGTGGAGACTCACAGCTTGTGGTGAGACAAGTGAACAAGGATTACCAGAGTTCATTGATGGAGGCATATGTGGAGGAAGTGAGGAAGCTGGAGGAGCACTTTGATGGATTGCAAATAGAGCACGTACTACATGTAGAAAACAGTGTTGCCGATCATCTGTCAAAATGCGCTGTACAAAAGCTTCCTGTGAAACCAGGGACATTTGTTCTCCACCTGACTCAACCCTCAGTATCCCCGACAACAATGGCCAGAAAGAGGAGGAAACTGGACTCCGGCAAGCCTCTCCCGGCAGAGACGGGAATAACTCCACTTCGCCTGGTGAGCAGCACCCTCCCGTCGAACTACTAGTTCTTGCGGTTGAGATATGCACTCCCACGAACGAGGAGGTGCCGTTGATCCTTGTTGCCGAGCCTCAGGCTCCAACTTGGGCATGGCACATAGTCCATTACCTCCAAACAGGAGAACTTCCTGAAGAGCAAGAAGAAGCTGAAAGAGTATCCCGGAGGGCCAGTATGTATCAGTTTGTCGATGACACATTATACAGAAGGAGGCCCAACGGTGTGAAATTGAAGCGCATTTGCCGGGAAGAGGGGAAGGAACTGTTGGCAGAGATACACAAAGGCATGTGCGGCTCCCATATTGGATCAAGAGCCTTGGTTGGAAAGGCTTTTCGGCAAGGTTTCTACTGGCCCATGGCCCTCCAAGATGCAATTGAGCTAGTCAGCAGATGTGAAGCCTGCCAGTTCCACTCCAAGAATATCCATCAACCTGCTCAAGCTCTCCAGACAATCCCTTTGTCATGGCCATTTTCGATCTGGGGGCTCGACATCTTGGGCCCCTTCCCCCGTGCTACCGAGGGCTTTGAATTCTTGTACGTTGCAATCGACAAGTTTACAAAGTGGCCGGAAGTGGAGCCTGTGAGAAAGGTGACCGTACAATCAGCTATCAAGTTCTTGAAGGGATTGGTGTGCCGCTTCGGAGTACCCGCCAGAGTCATCACTAACAACGGCACCCAATTCACAAGCCGCGCCTTCATGCAATACGTTCAAACCCTCCAAAGCAAGGTTTCATTCGCCTCTGTTGCTCATCCCAGGAGCAATGGACAAGCTGAGAGGATGAACACTGAAGTGTTGCATGGACTCAAGACAAGAACTTTTGATAAGCTGCAGAAGTGCAGCAGACGCTGGATCGACGAGCTGCCGGTGGTTCTTTGGTCCCTCCGTACGACACCAAATCGAGCTACCGGCCAGACTCCCTTCTCCCTAGTCTATGGGGCAGAAGCAGTGATCCCCACGGAACTCATATATGGGTCACCTTGAGTATTTGCCTACGATGAAGTAGAGCAAGAGCAGCACGGCATGACGATGCCGTGCTCCTTGAGGAGAACCGTCTCCGGCTGCTACACGTGTTGCACGCTATCAGCAAGCCCTGCGCCGCTATCACAGCCGCAGGGTTCATGCCCGGAGCCTTAAGGAAGGCGACCTTGTCCTTAGGCGTGTTCAGTCCGCCAAGGGTACAAACAAGTTGACGCCGAAGTGGGAAGGCCCTTACCGGGTAGTACGAGTCACCAGACCTGGCACAGTCCGTCTGGAGACCGAAGATGGCATTCAATTGCAAAACTCATGGAACATTGAGCATCTTCACAAGTTCTACCCGTAAGGCGCGGCTGTCGGGCCCTGCCCGGCAGCCACCCTTTTGTACAAGCCTTGCCGATGCGCATGTAACCCTTTGTACAAAGCTAGGCGCAGACCCTGAGCACAGACAATAAAACGAAGCGCTGGCACCCTAAAAACTTGCATGCACGCATAGCTTAACATAATCTTGCCATGATCATGTAGATAAGATCATATGTTGCTTTGTTTTCCTCTGCACTAACTACAGGGCTCTTGCCGCGGACTCGATCCCAAAAAGAAGAAATGGAAACAAGCCTACATATCGATCCTCGACAAGCCAAACAAATAAGTTCCTTTTTATCCATACGCGTCTCTGTAAGAAGAAAGCTTGTGCATAGAAAAGCCTTGTCACCTTCGAAGCATTTGTGCTCCCATCCCTCGATTCGGACGTTATTTCGGTCAAGATGGTTGTAGTGGCATTTGACAGAGAAGGTTCGACAAGGGGCTGGTTCCCTTCCATAGTTTTGAGCCCGGTAGGCCAAGCCCTGCGGCAACAAACGGAAGGCACCGGCAAGATAGCTTGCCGGAGAAAACTTGTTTACTTAAAAGTATAGAGGCACTCCTCCTCTGCATGGATGTAGTACATGCACAAGTACCCAGCAAGACCGTCTTTTTTCATTAATATGCAGATAAACGAGTACAAAGCTTACAGAGTGCAAACATGGATAGAAGAGATTACACATTCGAGACTAAAGTTTGGCAAGTGCCTACATATTTTGGATTGAAAAAAGATAAGTGCCCCGTAATCCCTTCCTTGTCCCTCTCCTCTTAGGAACTACGGTGGGAGGTGAAGAGGGCAAAAGGAGTGCCTGGGCAGAAGCCCAGCCTGACCCCGTCAGGGCCCGCGGGACGCAGCCTGATAAGATGGGAGTGCGCGGGCGAAGGCGAAGGACGGAGGGAGCGGCTAGGCGATGCCCTGGTCACCGCCACTAGGGCCAGCAGGACATGGCAGGGCGGACGAAGCCGGAGTCCACGGGGAAGCCTGCCGGGGTCCAGCTAGAAGACTGCTGGAGGAGGCGGAGACACCATCCACACCCAACACCCCGGCAAATCACCTTGCCGGGGAGGAGATGCAGGTGCAGATGGTGGTGCCGCCGGCCTCCCGCTCACGGTGACCGTGCGACTGGTGTTCAGTCGGAGTCGGAGCCGTTGTCCTCCCCATCGGCGCCATCATCATCACCGTCACTGTCCTCCTCATCGCTGTCGCTCGAGGAGGAGCTTTCATCGTCGGTCGAGCTCTCCGCGCAGCACCCTAAGCGAGCACCCGAACGCCTGAAGACCTTGACGGAGAGCAGGGTGGCGTCCATTAACTTGAAATGGAGAACGTGCCCCACCGCCAAGCTATGGGCACGGGCGAAGGTCTTCCAGCCACACCGGAGAAGCATGACATGAGGAGCAGGGAACTCTACATCTGCCCGCATGCTGCCATTGCAGCAGCCCCTCATGTGCAGCCTCAGCCCCGGCGGCTGTTCGACCTCCATCACCCTTGCGAATGGGGTAGGAAGCCGAAGACGGCTGTGTGGGGGCCCACGTAGCTTGACGATAAATTCCAGCGGCTGGTCCCCGACGTGGCCTTCGTTCGGGTCCTGAGCGGCTGGAGGAGGGGCGATCAAAACGCCGCCCAGTCCTCCTCGACCCCGAGCACCACGACGGCCATGTCCACGTCCTCTTCCACCTCCTCTCACGGCGGGCTCCGCCCCCGCGTCCCCAACGGGAGGAGGAAGACGCTGTCGAGCAGAAACCCTCGTCGCCACCACTGGGGTGCCACTACACCCTCTCTCCCTTACCATGATGAAGAGGTGATATCAGAAGGAAAGAGGAAGAGATAGGTGTGAGCTAGCATCTCGCCCATGTTCCCTTTTATAGGCAAACGAGGCCGGGGGCTGGCTCCTTACCCAGGGGGCAACCGCCCCCGCTCCACCAATCCGACTCCTCTGCGTCACCAACGGCGCACAGAATCAAGACCGACCTCCTGCGTCTATCCGTGGCGCTTAGCTTTCTGCCTTGGCACTCATTCCCGTGCCCTCCGCGTCCGCCACCAACCCTGCGCAATGCATGCGGCATACGTGGCAGAAACGGCAGGGGCAGGGGAGTTAGTGGAATGGCAGTTACCGCCCCGTGAACGTGGGACGTGGGTGACCCACGGGTCATGGCGTAAATCTCCCCCACGACGTCTTGTACGACGCACGGGAAAACCGGAAACTGACTCAAGCACAGGTTAATGAAGAAGCAAAGAAGATATCAAGAAAGAGGAGAACATCATCATGAAATGCCCTGCCTGTGTACCTGATAGGGCCTACCCCAATGATGCTCGGCAACACGTTTGGACCACGCCCGGGGGCTCCTGTCGGTGCAACAAACCTTCATGTATGTTGCCCGAACTGTACACAGGCTCAGTGGCAAGGATGCAAACCCGGCAGCACCAAGCATTCAAGACAAAACCAAGCCAGAGGGATAGCCCTTCGAGGAATCAAAGGGTGGATCAAGAAGACTAAGACGAGCCAAGAGAACAAGATGTCACTAAGGGAAAGCCTCCCTTACCGGGCAGGCGAGCCTGGTCAGGTCGAGGCCGCCCCGAAGACAAGTCCCAAGATTTCCCCGGCAGGCTTGCCGGGGCCACTGGCGGCCTACATCCCTGCCAAGACTCCATCGCTCCATCGCATCGCAACGCAAGTCATCCATCGGTGCGGTGTCGAGCCCCCAGATAGCTAAGTGGCTGTCATTTGGCACGTGACACCATTTAGAAGGAAGATCACCTCCATACGACACCCGTCCAGAGGCGTGTCAAGCAAACAGGTGGAAGATGACTAAGCGGCGCAGCAGGCTTGCCGGGCTGCATCCACAGCGTGACACCTAGCAGTGCATTTAATGCACTTTGTCCTAACTACCAGAGTTAGGTATGATAGCACTGTTAGCTATCTAATCACTAGATAATGACCATTTTGCCATTGTGGTAACCCCTTAGCCCTATAAAAGGAGGGCCGTGGCAACCTTAGAAAGAATTCGGACCCTCGTGTACTCATACGCGCGTAGCTGCTCTCCCCAAGGCGACCTTGCCGGGCTTGAGCACCGCACGCTCTTCACGATCCCCCCCCATCAATCCACCAAAGCGGGAGTAGGGTTTTACGCTTCTCAGCGGCCCGAACCTGGGTAAAAACCACCAGCGTCATCACCGTCGTGCTGTTCCATGGTTTCTGCTCTTTGTGTAATGCGATCTCCCCCTGTCGAACCACAAGGGGCTGATGGCACCATAGGTGGCCGTGTTCTACCACGACACCATGCGCACGGGCCTCGCCGTTGTAGCTATCTCGTGCATACGGGTGTGTACTGTGCCCATGGAACCCCCGTGCGCACGGGGCCTACTTAGCCCGTGAGCACAACCCTCCTAGGATTTGGCCGTGGACAATCCAGTGATGAGGCCAGCTAGGTGGTCGTTGGGGACTCTACTTCTCAGTTTGTTTGGGTCGACATCATGTTTGCTCGGTTCATCTAGTCTGGTGTTATTGCGTGGTCCGGATACCCTATGTGGGGCTTGCTTGGCAGGACATGTTTGCATATGTTGGTGGTATGGCTCAGGTTTAGTTCCTCGATTTTAGATATTCATCAACTCATCGATTATCGTTTGCAAATCTCTGTAACAATGCTTGGGGTATCATGTAGTAATGACAGTTGATTGTCCCTAGCAAAAAAGGAATGAGAAGGAAACAAGAAACACATTTTTTGGACGATGCTAGGCGTTCGCCGGCTCACGCGAAGAGAAGACCGGCCGCCTTTCGAGCTGTTAGATTTCGTGTGTGACATGCGTCTGATCTAACCACGTCGGCTGTTCACTACGACCTGCCGGTTTGCAACATAGACCATGTTGCGCTCGCCGACTCCAACATTGGTCATGTTGTGCTCGTTGACTCCAACATGGGTCATGTTGCGCTCTCCAATCTGCAACTCATCCGCTGTTGCACTCGCTCTGCAACACAGATGACGTTGTGACCGCAGCATGGACGACATTGCAGCTCATAGTCGTTTAGGCCCGTCGACGAGCACTAGCACTCTGCAACATGGACAACGTTATGCCCGCAACACAATCACGTGTAACATCGATGGCCTCATCACTGGATATAAGGTAGTTGCAACAACCGTCGACCTTGCAATCATGGAGAGACTTGGGGAGATACCTCTAGACCTTGACCTAGACCAAGCGACCACACGGGGATGGGAGGTAGTTCATGTGCAACAACCAATGGAAAAAGAGATGGGGTGAGAGACACTTATGTAGCAACTAGTAAGAGAGGGCTCAGAGCTTAGCGGCACCTGTGGCCATGGTGGAAATCGTGGAAAGAAAAATGAACGATGGGAAGTGAGGGGATAAGGATGGCGGTGACAGGATAGGAGAGAAAGAGAGAGAAGATAAGGTTTCACGAAGCTTCCATACCGTCTGCTCCGACTTCACACGGTCCCTTTGTTGAAACAATCCAACGGCTTGCTACACGGTTGACGAAAGTCTGGATCAATCGGTTGATTCGTGACATTTTCCTTTTAGTTTTGAGTTTATTTTTTTGAGAGATTTCTTTTTGAGTTTAAGTTTTTGGCGGGTTTTATGAGTTTAACTAGAAACACTTTTTTTTAGAGAAACCAGATACATATTTTTTAGGGATGAGAAAAACTAGATACATAGATACCCAGCCTCAGAGCATCTCCACTCGCCCCCCAACTTGCCCCCCAGGGCTCTTTTTTTAGCGCCGGCGCCGAAAAATCGGCCCAGTCGCGCCCCCGGGACCTTGTTTATCGCCGGTTTGGGCCGAAATAACAGCCGGCGAACCCGAGCCGAACCCAGGCCCCCAGGGGGTGCCTGGGGGTGCCGACCGAAGCCAAAAGGCGCGTGGGTCCGCTCTGTCGGCGACAGACAGGCCTTTTCCCGTCGATCCCCCACTTTTCCCTCCATTTTCCCATTGCTTCCCGCCTTCTGCCCCTCTTCTCCCGCCATTCTCCTCCCGCCCGCTCCCCGCCATCCGGCCGCCATCCCGCCATGCCGCCGAAGAAGTATTCGGCCCCTCGCGCCGCTGCCGCTGCCGATTCCACCCAGCCAAAGCAGAGGAAGCCGAGGGCGCCGATGGCAAAACCACCGGGCATGTCGAACGCCGAGTGGAGGGCGAAGGTTCAGCGTCGGGAGGCTGTCACCACCAACCGGCGGAACAGGCTCAACGCCAAGAAGGCCCGGGACGCGACCGCGTTGGCGGCGGCGGCGTCAGCGGCGGAGCAGGCAGAGGCGTCTCGTGCGGGGATGATGAATCCGCCCGGCGGCCACGACCCGCAAGCTGTGTGGAGCCAGCAGAGCGTCGCGTCGCCGGCCAGCTTCTCGTCGCCGCCACCGCCGTGGGGGTACGCACCCTCGCCTGGCTACGCTGACGGCGATGCGCATGGTGGATTCAACCCCAACATCACCTTTCCACCTGGCCAGCACGCCTCACCCTCCGGTCTGAACCCCGACCAGCGCACTCCCTCGCCCGCGTTCGCCGGCCTCCAGTACCCCATGTACAACTACTCATCGTCGGCGTACACAGCCTCCCCGACGCCGCCTCTACGCCGTGGCGCCCTGCCCTTCTCACAAGCCTCGTCGTCACATTTCGGCAACCCCGACGCGACGGAAGCCGACATGGACGAGATCATCACGAGCGGCTCGGTCGCCGCCGCCGCCTCCTCCCCCGGGTTCCACGCGCAAGACGACACAATGGACACCACCGGCGACATGGACACAATGGACAACGAACTCGACGACGGCGAGGAGGAGGAGGAAGAGGAGGAGATGGAGCCGGCGCCGGCGCTAGCGAGGAAAGGGAAAAAGAAGAAGCGGGGGGCCAGAGGTGAGCCGCGCGTCAAGTGGACGTCCAAAGAAGACGAGTGTCTCGCCGAAGGATGGAAGACCGTCAGCCTTGACCCTGTCACCGGCGCGAACCAGAACGCCGACACGTACTGGACGCGTATCAAGTCGGCGTTCGATGAGCGCAAGCTGGTCGACCCCTACTTCGCCACCATCCACATGCAGCGCGACGCAAAGGCCATGTCGAACCATTGGGCGATCATCCAAACGGCCTGCAACAAATGGCATGGGATCGCCGAGGAGATCGCGGCTCGCCCGGAAAGCGGCGCCAAGGTCGAGGGTCAGGTATGCACAACCGTCGGCTCTCGCTTCTTTTCGCCGTGTACGTCACCGACACTTGTTCTTCGGCTGCGCAGATAGCTCGGATGTTCACCATGTACCGCCAGGACAGCAGCGACCAAGAGTTTAAGTTCCTCCACGTGTTTACCAGGATCGAGAAGTGCGAGAAGTGGACGGATGTCCGGCGCACCCTCGCCAAGGCCAAGGAGACGTACAAACCGGACGCGCCCGCCCCCGGGGCGGCGGATGGGCGCCCTGACGGCAACAAAAGAGCCAAGACGGCGAAGGACGCCGCACCGGCTGCCGAGCGGCTGCAATCGTCGATCGAGCAGTGCATCGCCGACGCCAAGAACCACGCCGCCAAGAGGGAGGAGAAATCTGAGGCGCGGTGGTCGGCGTTGAGGACGAACAGCGCCGTCAAGCTTGACCTACTCCGGACCAACGTCGCCGCGAAGAAGAGGAACACCGACCTGGCGTTCTTGATGGGGGCGGATATGTCGACGATGGACGAGCAGGTCAACGCGTGGTACTTGGCGGAGCGCGGCCTCATCTTGAACCAGATGCCTTCGACCACCGCGCCTACGCCCACGCCGACCCCAACGCCGACGCCCAGCCCGAGTGGTGAAGCCACGCCGACGCCCAGCACAGAAGCCACGCCGACGCCGGACAGCCCGAGCACAGAAGCCACGCCGACGCCGGACAGCCCGAGCACAGAAGCCACGCCGACTCCCAGCCCGAGCACAGAAGCCACGCCGACGCCGACGCCGGCCAGTCCCACGCCGGAGGAGCCTGTCGTTTGATGCATTCCTTTGTCTACGCGTTCATCCTTTTGAGCGCCGAACTATCGTTTATGTTTGATCGCCGAACTGTGGCATGGTGATCGCCGTTGATCGCCGAACTTGTGGCTTTTTTTGGCAGCGAGAAAAGACAAGTTTGAATTTATGTGCGTCTTGGGGCCGAAACCTGAAGGCGCGGTTGGGAACTGCATCGCCCCCAGGGCGAAAAAACCGCCGGCGCATTGGCCAAATCGCTATCGCCGGGTGCGATGGGGGGCGAACGGCTGGAGATGCTCTCAGCGCATCAACGGCGCTACAAGGACCAGCCCGACCTAAAATCGCCTGCGGCCCACGCTTCTGTAGATTTCTTTCGACGAGACTGTCCATTTTTTATTTTTGAAATGAGACTGTCCATTTCTTCACTTTTTTTTAGGGAGTCCATTTCTTCACTCGACACAGGACGCAGAGCACTCACTCACTGGGCCTTGCTAGAACAATGAATTCACAAGTCCAGGCGCACTCTCCGGCTCCAAAGCCCCGTTCAGCAGCCCAGCCCACTCCCCACACACCCCTCTTCCTCAGACGAAACCCTAGTTCCAGAACACCTATAAAATGCCTCACCCGCCGCCGCCGCCGCCTCAGCACCCTTCGCCAAAATGCAGATCTTCGTCAAGACCCTCACGGGGAAGACCATCACCCTCGAGGTTGAGAGCAGCGATACCATCGACAATGTCAAGGCCAAGATCCAGGACAAGGAGGGTGAGTATCTTCCTCTCAGATGTTCTTCTGTCCTTTCCTTTTTTGTTTCCATTTCCGCCGGCCGCCGTGGTTAATCTCATCTTCGTTCCGGCAGGGATCCCGCCGGACCAGCAGCGGCTGATCTTCGCCGGTAAGCAGTTGGAGGACGGCCGCACCCTTGCCGACTACAACATCCAGAAGGAGTCGACCCTCCATCTCGTCCTCAGGCTCCGTGGAGGCATCATCGAGCCGTCCCTGCAGGCCCTTGCCCGCAAGTACAACCAGGAGAAGATGATTTGCCGCAAGTAAGTGCAGTCGTCCACATGCCATCTCGTTTCTTTACGTTTGACCGCATATCATTTCAGACTTAATTTATCTCTCTGTTAGATGTAAAATATCTCTTGTGAATGATTTACATATACTGAGGTCTGATACCATTCATGTAAGAGAAGAAGTTAGTCTAAGATTATAATCACTAGAATATACAGTAAATTTCTAGATTGCTTGCGCCGCAGTTGTTTCAAGAGTTAAGAACACACGTAGATCCGATTTTTCGGTTGAGCTCACGTTTCAGTGTATAACCTCTTAGCTATTGCGGCGGCTTACTTTTGGAAATGAGTTAGTCATCCCAGCATGATGCGTCAGGGTACATAGTTTTAGTTTGGTTTTTTCATGTTGTGCTGACTTTTAAACTGGTAAAATAAACCCCAAAATGTACTCTTTAACTACCTTGGTGTATCAAAGCAACCATTTCAATCTTTTCATCAATCGATACCCATCAATTGCTTTATTCTTTTTGGTGTTTTATTTGTGAACTTGTACTACTTTATATCATGCCCTTCTGTTAGATTTATGGATTTGGGTTTTGCAATGAGATAACCTAGAGCTTTCTTCAATGAAGAGTTGAAGTCGACGTTTCTTGTGGGCTCTTGCATGTTGTGCTGCTCAAAGTTTTGTATTTGTATTCACAAAGATGAATTATTGGCTCGATGATGACTACTCTTGCTTTAACCACACTGAATTTGAAGGCTGGATGAAGTGATCTCTCTTCCCATCTTTTGGTGTATGGCCGTCTCTCTCGGCGTTTCCTTGTGAAGTCTATTCCTTTTGGTGAAGAACTAGCGGGATTTAGTTTCTCCAACTTTGCCCTTCATCAAAAGGTTGAGATTGAAGGATGTGACGAGATTGGGGAGCATCAACCGGGAGGGGGGGGGGGTCTCTTCTGAAGGATCTTCCCATGTGGAAAAAACTGGCCTTCACTGAGAGCCTTGTTTCATGCTGAATTCTGATTGATTATGTTTGGGTTTTAGGTCGTTTTGTTTGCACTTTCCAATCTTTTCTATTCTGCTGGTTATTTTACAATAGTTACAAGTCTTCTTTGATCTCCTTTTACAGATAAATTAAGCCACTTGTGAATTAACCTTGTGTACAGACTAGTCTAATAGCACTTTGATCGTACATGTACTAATGTTCTCACTTATCTGCAGATGCTACGCGCGCCTGCACCCAAGGGCTGTCAACTGCCGCAAGAAGAAGTGTGGCCACAGCAACCAGCTGAGGCCCAAGAAGAAGATCAAGAACTAGAGTGCTACTAGTCAGTTTCATGGACCGGTTGAATCCATTGCCGTGTCAGAGTTTATGCTTTATTATCGTCTCTCGTCGTTGTTGAACCTTATTTTACTTTGCTTTCAGCCTCCTATCGTTGTGGTGATGATAATTGACAGTATTGGTATATGGTAGCAAACCTATAATTTTGCCGTATCTCCCCCGTTTGATCTGCTTTCTGGTTAATTCTTCACTCATTGATAATCTGCGTGCGAAAGCTTGTGGTTTCCTCTCTCTATCCGTGCTACTGGACAGGGGTTGGTTGCGTTTAGATTTCCCAGATTGTTGAAGCTAAAAATGCTGACAGTAGTCTGTTCTGTTTTGCACATGAGTTTGAGCAACTGTAGTCCGCAAGTAAATCGAGCTCTTTGAGTTTTGGTTTCATGGATGGGATTAACCAGGGGAGTAATCATGTTGCATTCAATCTTGGAGAATCACTGGAACTAATTCATCCAGAGGACCACACTCCAGCATGACATGTTACCTACAGTCTTTCATTCTAACCTCACTAGCCTGTTTAAAGTTCGGCGAGTTCACCAGATCATCGTACTCCAGCATGACATGTTGGTAACCCAGTTCAATGGTGAGTTGGTGCTACCTAAAGTTGTAAACCAATTTGGTTGGCATGTCCCTCTACTTAAACATAGAACGAGTTTCCAACGGGCGCATAGAGTTCGCCACTTATCACACTGCATCTGCATGCAACGTCTCCTCCCATTACTAGCCTCCCGTCACCTCCCATTACTAGCCTCCCGTCACCTCCCATTCGCGTGTCCTTGGCCGCCGCCTACTCCGCCGTCCCTCACCTCGTCGCCGCCGGCCGGCGCGGAGCCACGCAAGATGTTCTGCTGCGGTGACGCGGAGGAGGAGGCGTACCACCGCACCGCACCTGCCAGCGGCCGTACCCAGCACCCGGCACCCGCGCCGCAGTACAAACCTGGTCAGATTCCTCCTTTCAGCCTCTAGTTCGAATGCAGATTGCTATCCGGCACAAACAAACAGCTGTGTATCTGATTGAGCGCTCGAAAGAAACCGTAGACAATATTGCACCATGCGCTTTTTGGGACACAATTCAGCATGCGCCAACAAATTCTTGAGTGCACACGTACAAGTACAGTGGTCGCTACCGTTTTGCCCTACACCTGCTTTTACAATCTGAGGAAACTAGGAACACTGTGACAGAAATTCTGATACTATGATATGATCGCTGCAATATAATGGCAGGCCCTGGCAATGGCAAGCCTAGAGGGCCGAATGCGTCGAGGAGCAGCGTGCCGCCCAAGGTCCTGCTCCTACGTGATCAATGTTGCCAGATTATTGCTTAAAATCCGAATGTTCGAGATTTATCATTTTCGAAGATGTTCGGATTGCCATGCTTAAAATCCGAACGTTTAGGTTTTATCATTTTCGTTTATCATATATAGTCCTAAGTAGGTTGGAGAGAGCATACGCACGGTTCGCGCCACTGAAATAATTCTTGCCCCCAAAGAAAACCTCAAAGGCCTCTTTGGCCTACAGAAAATTGAAGACTGCATATATTCAGCCTAAGCGAGATCGAAGAGTCCCTCTTCGAGGCCGACGGGGTCCAATTTTTATAATTGACGAAATAGGTCATATGTTATCAGAATTTGTTATAAAAAGTAATATATTTTGAAAAATCCGACTTTTTTTTATAAGGGTGCTTTATTAAGATTTACAGAATTGCTATTTCACATCTAGATGTGAAATAATTACCTCACATCTAATAGCTATAAGATTCATGCCATTTTTTTTTTGAGAATAGATTCGTGCCAGTTTAGCACTTGCCCACGTACTTCTCACATGCATGCGTTGTTTTCTGTTTTCTTTTTGAGAATTTTGCATTATTTTCTGTTTTGCCCTGGTGCGGACGCATTGTCTTCTTTTGTTGGTGGGCTGCTTTGTGTTGTTTCTCCTACGTGGCCCATGGGTTATAGGTTACGAGCTTTGCTTTTTTTTTTTGGCTGGAATTTTCATTTGCTTTTTTCATATTTTACGAAAAGCACATCTAGATTGAAAATAACTATGACATATCTACCTTGCGCACCAGACGACCAAAATGATGAAAGATTTTGTGTCGAGGGACATGTGTCTACGTGCACCCGCGTGCTGTCCTTGTTAATTCTCTGTTGTCATTTTTTGGGGCCGACAGGGTATGCGCCACATTTAGTGAGTTGTCGTCTCATTGTTTTCCTTTTTTGGTACGGGGCTCATGTTGTGTATGGCTGCGTTGTGGTTGTCTTTGTTTTCGCTACGATTTCTTTTGTCGTTTCATTCTGTAAGAGATGGTAGATAATGGTGATACAACGAGTGTCTTGTCTCCTCTTGCTCAAGAATATATTTTTCACCGGTTGCAAGTCCAGCCATGACATATAACTGGATCAGATCCATGTTTTCGTCTCAGTTGCAATCCATCCTTTACTCGTATCTAAAGGGCTGGCCCATTTTTGTCTTAGTTGTAAGTCCACCGTCAACCTGTAACTAGGCTCGACTTTTTTTTCTAGGTGCAAGTCCATCCTTGATACGTAACTGGGCCCGACCCATTATTTTGTCATAGTTTTAACTTCACCCTCGATATGCAACTTTAGGGGTCGACCCTTTTTTCTCCCAGTTGCATGTCCACCCCTGACATGCAACTGGGCCCGATCCATTTTTATGTCCTAGTTGCAAGTCCACCGTCGACTCGCAACTAGGAGGCCAACCCATCTTTTCGTAGTTGCAAGTTCACCCTAACATGCAAATGGACCTGCCTCATTTTGTTTCCTAATTACAAGTCCACCATTTGATACGCAACCAAGCCTAACAACATTTTTTGTCCTAGTTGCAAGTCCACGCATGCCATGCAACTTAGGTGTCCGGCCCATTTTTCGTACCAGTTGCAAGTCTACCCCCGACATGCAATTGGGGCCCTCCTCTTTTTTTTCTCCCGGTTACAAGTCCACCACTGATACGTAATTGAGGCGCCACTTTTTTGCTTGTCCTAGTTGCAGGTCCACCCACGTCGTGCAACTAGGCTGTCCGCCCCATTTTTCTTCCAAGTTACAAGTCTACCCTAACATGCAACCGTGGCCCACCTCTTTCTTCTCCAAGTTGCAAGTTCACCCCCAACATGCAATTGGGCCCTCACTTTTTCTCTTATCCCAGTTGCAAGTCCATCCCTGCCCTGCAACTAGGGTGACCGGCCTATTTTTTGTCCTAGTTACAAGTCCACCGTCGACATGCAGGGCCCTCCTCTTTTTCTTCAAGTTGCAAGTCCACCCCCAACATGCAATTGGGGCCCCCGCTTTTTGCTTCTTATCCTAGTTGCAAGTCCATCAACGCCCTACAACCAGGGTGCCCGAGCTATGTTTTGACTCAGTTGCTAGTCCACCCCCGACATGCAACTGGGGCTCATGTCTTTTTTCTCCAAGTTGCAAGTGCACCCCCGACATGCAATTGGGCCCTCCGCTTTTTGTTCTTGTCCTAGTTGCAAGTCCACCCTCCATATGCAACTAGGGCCCAACCATTTTTGTCCTAGTTGCAAGTCTAACTACACTCATTATATGCAATTGGGGGGCCACCTTTTTTGTTCCAATTGCAAATCCACCCTTAATACGCAACCGGGGGCCGATCAAATTTTGTCCCAGATACAAGTCCACCCCTCGATATGCAACTGGGAGTGGGGGCATATTTTGTCTCAGTTACAACTCCACCCTAGATATGCAACTGGGGCCTCGACACATTTTTTTTCTAGTTGCAGGTCCTTCATCGACATGCAACTTCTTCCCACAACAAGACTGTAATTAGAGGCGGGATGAGGGTTGTCGACCAGTTGCTTGTCCACATTTTTAAAAAATATTTATGATTTTTTTCTTCATTTTTATAAAAAGTCAGGAACAATTTCTTCAAATTATGAAGTTATTCAAAAATCATGATTTTTTTCAAGTTCGTATTTTATTTATTTTTTAAAAAAAATCATGATTTTTTTTCAAATTTGTGGACATTTTAAAATTCACAAACATTTTTTGTGTTTGTTAAATTTTTTGAATTTGTAAAAAATATCAAATTTGCTAGTTTCTTTCTAATTCGTGAACTTAAAAAAAAAATCAAAAAAAATCTCACCAAAAATAAATTGCATACAGTGGCAAACACCTAAAATCTGAATACAGTAGCAAAAAAATTGAATACCACAGGGTGAGACTAGTAGTATAAAATGAGTGATAGTTAGCATGCTTAAGGTAAGATAAGTGAGAGGTTCGTCCTAATTGTTCCTGTCGTTTACTGGTTCTGTGTGCCAGGCTGGCAGCGTGTTCGTCTAGTCTACCTTATGATGATGAGGAGTTGTCTGCACGGTCCTGTTGATATTTGAATATACACACATCATCCAGGGTTGGTGGTCACTCGTCTATACCAGCACACGATTGACTGTTGCTATTTGCATTTAGAGTTGGTGGTCACTCGTCTGTATCTGGAGAAAAATAAAACGTCGCTAACAACAGAGAAACAAACACTACAAACAGTTCTTGAGATCATCTTAGATGTATGCCACATCTAAATGAGCAATAGAGAGACCTAAGATTTAAGCATTACACCCGACCTCTGCATAACTCAGATGCACATGGCCAAACCAAAATCCACACACAAAACAAAAATAAATAGAGGCAAAATACAACGAAACATGTAGAGTGTATGACGCCTAAACTGTAAGGGGGCCAATCCTAAAATCATATTGCCACCCATGTTGGGTAAAAGTACCCCTCGTCGTAGTCTTCAATCGTGTACACACCTCCGTAATCAGGTCTCGATTCTCCCTACGTTGTAGAGAGGATGATAAACGAAGCGTCCCAGTACATCTGTAGATAACCTACATAAGATAAGTATTTTTATCGTTAAAAATCTTATCATTTCTACATAGTCAAAGCGACCAAATAACGGCAAACGCTCCCATCCTGAGAAGAATCCTAAACCTATGATCAATCCCGTGTAACCAGTTGTCAAATATATTAGCAACACTACAGGGAGGATACAAGGTAGAAACTACTTGGATGACTGATCATATAGAACGAGCCAATTTGCATTGAAAGAATAAATGTTTTATTGTCTCGCTATACTGATAAAAGACACTTGTGTATTTCCATACCAGTACTTCTTAATAAGCCTATCTTTGGTAAAAAATCCAACTTGTAAGCGTATGTGTACGCAGAAACGGATAGGGAATGATAATTGTGTGATGCGCCACGCATTTGGCTGGAGCGGTGCGTCTTCTACTTCGACATATATGTCCCAATCGTAATGCACCTTCCATGTTGTTACAAGATGCCATGTCCCAATCGACAGGCTCACTGATTCGGCATGTTCCATGTTCTAGCCGGTATGCCGCCATGTCTCAGCTAAACCAGTTCATACCCTGGGCCGGGCCGGGTTTTGGGCCGGGCTTGTTAAAGCCCAAAGCAAAAATCCCAAACCCGGGCCTAGCTCAGCCTAGTCCGAAGCACATGAACAACGTCATTTTTTAATTAAAATAATTATATTTGGGATATTAAAATAATACAATCTACCTATATTTTGAATATATTTTTTGTCATTTCAGTTTTTTGGCCTTTTGGGCCGGGCTTCGGGCGGGAAAATGGAGCCCAAGCTCGGCTCGAATGCTGGGCTTTTGGGCTCGGGCTGTCCATGCACATGTCTAGTCTCAGCCGACAGGTTCTATCCAACTCTGCTATGCCCAGTCGATACACAGGCCGCTGTGTTCCTCCCAGTATGTTGTTATACCTAGTCTGCAAGTCGTCATGCTTAGCATCGAGCCATACGACAATCAGGATTACCAGCCAGTTGTGCTGACGGCTCGAGAAGGACTCGGAGGACATCATACGAAGACCTGCACTAGAATGCCGTGAAGATTGCCTCAAAAGAAGACGTACACCTTTGATTTTGAAGTCAGCGCGATCCGAGGTAGTATGCAACCTACAGAGTCATGACAAGACTCGAACAGCCCAGCCTGCCGCTTGTGATTTTGATAACTGTTCGAGATTGTCGTATATGAAAAAGTGATCAACACGACAATTGTTCATGTCATCGAGGTGTACAAATTTAATGTTTCGACCATCTCAATCAGAGTTCGTATGAAATCTCGACGACCAAAACAAGGAGCAGGACAGAAGTATGAGACATATCCGAACTGAGCTTAGAGTTGGACTAGAACTAGGGTTTTAGGACGTGAACTGATGTATTGTTCTTGCAAGGAAAGTCTAGATGAGTCCTTTGCTTATATGGAAAGTTGAGCCGCCTCATATATATGTAAGAGGTGACAGCCGATTGAACAACACCAATCGATCGAATCTATCAATATTTTTATCTTCTACCCTTCTATCATGCTTCTCGTTCCTTCATAAGATCTCCTTGTCGGATGGCTGCAGATCCAAGAGGCTCTAGGGGCGAGCAAATCGGCCTGGAGCTTCCCGTATCCG
Organism: Thinopyrum elongatum; assembly: GCA_011799875.1. Classification (NCBI taxonomy): domain Eukaryota; kingdom Viridiplantae; phylum Streptophyta; class Magnoliopsida; order Poales; family Poaceae; genus Thinopyrum; species Thinopyrum elongatum. The sequence goes on from CM022300.1 coordinate 465,677,987, forward strand.
CGCGAGCCCTGCCGGGATCCCTCCCGGTCAAGCGAGGCTTCGGGTGTAGAAAAGCGCCCGTCGGATATCCCGCGTATCCCGCTTTTGGTTGGGTCTCACCTCCGGCGTTGAAGGTACACGATGACAGTGTTCGTGTGCGAACAGCTTGCAGCGTCCGGTCACCTATGGTTGCGGGTGATTTGAGGGTCCAGGTTGTAGATGCCCGAGTGAGGCCGCTAGTGTCTAGGTCTCATTCTTCTCTTTCTCTAAAATTGGCTTAACATCAATGGGTAGTGCTAACACCCCTGCTCAATGGGCAGAGGCACCACCTGATTTTATTTTAAAACCTTTAGCAGACGATGCAAGCATAATTTTTTTTTAGAAAAGGAGGAAGACCCTCGGTCTTTACATCTGGGCGATGCATGCTGCCACTTTATTAATTATTCTCGAAAGACCTTATAAGGAAATACAACAGTAAGTCTAAAGCCACCGTCTAGGCAACATCTGCCGCTACTCCTATCCAGCTGATGTAGGGATGCTGATAGTCCGGACCTAATACCACATACCTTGCAGCCAAGCCTAACATCCAAGACGACCTGAGGCCCCAACCAAGCCACTTGCCGGGTCTGGGGCACACACCGGTCCGACGCGCTCTCAGAGGCCGGCACCGCCAACTGCCACCACTCCATCTTCAGAGCTGTACCGACGCATCAATCTTGCCCGGTCTAGCTGCCGTCGACGCCACCACGGCGCCCAACGACACCACCTCCCTGCGCGCGAACAGCTGAGCACGTCGCGGTCGCCACCGGTACACCTCAGCACCATGCCGCCAAGTACAACCAGCCGACACATCTTGAAGTATCTGGAAGATCTGTCGTGCGTAGCACCTGCCGACCAGGCATGACAAAGCGTAGCACCTGTCGGTCAGGCATGACTTGACATCTCCACCGAAGCTCCGTGCAAGACGAAGCCGCTCCACCTCCTGCCTCTGACTTCCAGCGCTGCTGCCCAAACGATGCTCCTAAGAGAGAAACGACACCGCAGTACCGCCATCGTCCAATCTGGATTACCAGATCTTAGGGTTTCCCCCAAAGCAGCACGAGTGAGTCGACAGAAGTTACACGACGATGCCTTCATGAAGGTAACGACGCAAAACGCCGCCATCGGCTCGGTTTTCACCGGCAACTCTGTTTCCCCAACTCGCAGGCGGAACTAGATGATGGATCTGGAGATCCGACCACCCAGCCTCAGGCCGACCATTTCCGGCGGAGGAGGTGGCCACCACCGCCACGGCCAGGGCCGCATCCCTCGACGTCCTCGAGTTCACTACTGGAATTAGCTTATTTGCCGTCTGCCAATTCTTTGCCGTCTGCTGGCTGACGGCAAAGAATGTCTTTGCCGTCCGCTTACATAAAACGGACGACAAAGAAATGGCTGATTCTTTGCCATCAGCCATTTCTTTGCCGTCTGCTAGCGGACGGCAAAGAATCTAACGAGCCAACAAAGAGAGAGGTGGACCCACTAACGAGCTGCTTAGGAAAAACCTAACGCCCCCCTCTTTACCGTCTGCTAGCAGACGGCAAAGAGAATAAAGCGGACGACAAAGAAGCGCGAACGGCAAAGAGTTGACCTAACTAACGGCCGAGCCCCACCCCGTTTCTGTCTTCTTTCCCCGACGACCACCGCGACCCCCGACGCCCCCGCCCACCCGATGCCGCCCCCCACCCGACCGCCGCCGCCCTTGCCCCGCCACCCCCACCCACCGCCCTTCGCCCCGTCGCCCCGACCACTCGCCGCCCCCCCTTGCCCCACCACCCCACCACCGCCGCCGCCCCCTTGCCCCGTCGCCCTCGCCCCGTCGCCCCGCACCCCTCCCCTGCGGCGCCCCGACCTCCATCGCGCCCCCGCCGCCCCTTCCACGTCGGCGCACCGCGCCGCGGCCGTCCAGCCGCCCTGCCCCCTCCCCTGCGTCGCCGTCCCCGCCCCCGTCCGCGCGGCCGTCCGGCCTCCCCCTCCACCGGGCCGCCGCTCCTCCAGCGGCCACCGTCCCATCGCGGCCGCCCCGCGCCTCCTCCACCGGCGATCCCCTGCAGGTAAGTTTTCCCCCCTTTTTTAGTTTATTATTTTTAGTTTTTTAGTTTAGTTTCTGTTTTAGTATAGTTATAGTTTTAGTTTTAGTTTAGTTTTAGTTATTTTAGTTTAGTTTATTTTAGATTAGTTTTAGTTTTAGTTTAGAAGAAGAAGAAGAGTAGAAGGAGGAGGAGGGAGGAAGAGGAGGAGGGAGAAGAAGAAAGAAGAAGAAGAAGAAAGAAGAAGAAGAAGAAAGAGGGAAGAAAAGGAAGAGGAAGAGGAGGAGGAGGAGGGAGGAAGAGGATGAGAAGAGGAAGAAAGGAAGAGGAAGAGGATGAGGAGAAGAAGAAGAAGAAGAAAGAGGAGAGGAGGAGAAGAAGAAGAGGAAAGAAAAAGAAAAGAAGAAAAAAAGAGAAAAAAGAAGAAGAAGAAGAAGAAGAAGAAGAAAGAAGAAAGAAGAGAAAAGACACCCTGACACCCCGACCCCGACACCCGACCCCCGACACCCGACCCCGGACACCCTGACACCACACCCCGACCCACACCCCGACCCCGACACGACACCCTGACACCCCGACCCCGACACCCTGACACCCCGACCCCGAAACCCTGACACCACACCCCGACCCACACCCCCGACCCCGACCCGACACCCCGACCCGACACGACACCCGGCGACGCACCCCGACCCCGACCCCGACCACCCCACAAAACCCAGACACCACACCCGACACCCTGAACCACACCCCGACACCCTGACACCCCGATCGACCCCGACACCCTGACACCACACCACACCCCGACCCCGACCCCAACGGGGTCATATATTTGTGAATTATGAGTTAGGTCGTATATTTTTCGATTTTGTTATGCAAAACATCATATATATTTGTGTTGATCGGGTGTATTTAAATGTGCAGTTGTTTCGTCGCTGCGAGGGTGTGCTGTTTGACGACCTCCCTGTGCGTTCGACGAGCTCCGCCCCTGCGTTCGTTGGTGAGCACAAATGACATCTCCTCCCCCTTCATTTGCTCTGTTCCGGTCTTCGTGCCGATGAAACTTGCTAGCTATAGGTGTCAATCATCAGTATGCGTAACCACTATGCGTCTCCCGTTAGAAAGGGTTACATCTATAAATATGCATGCATTTGCATATTTATAATCGTGATTCTTTCGAATTGTCCAATGTTATCCATGGACAGCCCGAGTATGTGTAGATTGGGTTCGTTTTCCCATATGCTCTGCTCCGGATCCGATGCAGAATTTCGTCAGTGCCTCCCTGTTGTTCTCCGGGTACACATCCTCTCTGCTTATTGCCGAGACATGTATCGAGAGAACAACGGGGAGGTGCTGCCGAAATTTTGCGTCGGATCCGGAGCAGAGCATGGGAAAACGAACCCAATCTACACATACTCGGGTGGGATTAGGACCTATCTTTACCTATTAGCGTGTAGGTTGCATGGACGTAATAAAACTGACAAACTCCATTAACTGATGGATATGGTTTGCTTAATTATGTATATATTTCTTGTGTGTCCAGTAGGAAGTCAATATGAGTGATCGTGCATGGATGTACACCGGTTACACTAGTCAGAAAGTTTGGACCGAGGAATGGTTAAAAAAAACCAAGGGGTTTGTTAGAGCAGCATTTGCAAATGGCCAGAAATTAAGCTGGTGCCCCTGTGTCCGGTGCGACAACTATAAAATGAGGGACGAGCTTGAAATGAGTAAAGACCTGCAGAAGTTTAGTTTTACGCCTGGTTACAGGGTCTGGACATTACATGGTGAGTCTGCCCAGCGTGCCAGAGCCGAGGTGGTTCGTCGTCGCACCGACGAGCATGGTACCGGGATGGAAGGCATGGTGCAAGACTTTGACGATGCTCGGGACTCAGACGAGGAGATGGAGGAATCTGCAAAGGCCTTCACTGAAATGTTGGAGTCCTCAAAATGTCCTCTCCACGAGCACACTGAGCTTTGTCAGCTGGATGCCATCTCACAAATAATGGCTTTGAAGGCTCAATTCAACTTGGGCAGAGAATGCTACGACGCGATGATGACAGTATTCGGACGATTTCTACCCAAAGGCCATGTGCTACCTCCAAACCTGTACCAGTCAGACAAAATCCTCCGTGCTCTTAAGATGCCCTATGAGAAGATACATGCCTGTGAGAAAGGATGTGTCTTATTTAGGCTTCAGTATGAGGACTTGAACTATTGTCCCATTTGCAAGTCTTCCAGGTATGTTGTGGTAGACAACGGTATGGGTGAGAAGACGCAGACCAAAATACCCGTTAATGTTCTTCGGTATATGCCAATCATACCAAGACTTCAACATCTTTTCATGGTCAAAGAGACGGCCAGACAGATGACATGGCACAAAACGGGCAAAAGAACCGAACTAGATGCAGATGGGAATGTGATGATGGTGCACACATCGGATGGTGAAGCGTGGAAGCGCTTCGATGCATTACATAAGGAAAGAACGGCAGATCCAAGGCATCCTCGAGTCGCCGTCAGCATGGATGGGTTCAGTGTGTTTGGTCAGACGGCAGCCCAATACAGTTGTTGGCCCGTGTTTGTCATTCCACTCAATCTCCCCCCCGGGCAGATTATGCAAAGAAATAACATTTTCCTGACGTTGATAATTCCAGGGCCCAACTATCCGGGGAAGAATATGAATGTGTACATGCAGCCGCTTAAGGACGAATTGCAAGAAGCTTGGAATAATGGGTTCAAGACATACGACGCCTTTAGCAAACAGAACTTCATAATGCGTGCCTGGTACATGTACTCGACGCATGACTTGCCGGCGTATGCGCTATTCGTTGGCTGGTGTGTGCATGGAAGGTTCCCATGCCCCACATGCAAGGGAGCTCTTGAGTTTCGTTGGCTGACGGCAGGGCACAAGTATACTTGCTTCGACTTGCATAGACCGTTTCTAGATCCTCGCCATAAGTTTAGGAAAGACAAGAAGAACTTCATCAAAGGTAGAGTTGTCAAACATTCTGCACCACCTGCGTTGACAGGCCAACAGACCCTAGATCAGTTAAACGCTCTTGAGCCAGATCCAGAGCGTCCAGGGTATTTCAAGGGGTATAATAAGGAACACGCCTGGACTCACAAGACATGCTTCTGGGATCTGCCTTACTTCAAAGACCTCCTTTGCCCACACAACATTGACGTGATGCACACTGAAAAGAATATCGCCGAAGCCATTTTTGGTACATTGTTCGGCATAGAGGGGAAATCAAAGGATAATACTAAGGCTAGAGTCGATCAAGAGGAGCTATGTGATAGACCGTTACAAAACATGCAAGAACCGAAAGGAAAGCGGAACGGGACGAAGCCAAAGGCATGGTTCAATCTTGGAAGGCCAGCTATGAAGGAAATTATTTTGTGGGTGAAAATGCAGTTGATGTTCCCCGATGGGTATGCAGCAAATCTAAAGAGGGGAGCGAGTCTTGAAAAATTGAAAATATTTGGTCTAAAAAGTCATGATTGGCACATATGGATTGAGCGGATAATGCTGGTGATGTTGCGTGGCTTCATCCCTGAGGATGAATGGCTAGTACTGGCAGAGCTGAGCTATTGCTTCCGTGTTCTTTGTGCGAAAGAACTATCGCCTGGCCTCCTAGAAGAAATGGAACAGTTGGCGCCGGAGTTGATCTGCAAGTTAGAGATGATCTTTCCGCCAAGCTTCTTTAATCCAATGCAACACTTGATTTTGCATCTCCCGACCGAGGCACGATTGGGGGGGCCCGTGCAAAATTGTTGGTGCTACTCAACTGAGAGGATGCAGAAGACGCTTCAAGCAAAATGTAAAAATAAACATAGAATTGAAGCATCGATGGCCGACGCATTCATCACTGAGGAGGCGGCAAACTTCGTGACAGCACACTACGAAACCAAAAATCGTTATTTGCATAATCCGAAGCCTCGGTACAATGCTGACGACCCTAAAAAGGGTCGATCCAACCTCAGCCTATTCAAAGGGAATCTCGCACCAGCCAGTGGTTGGAAACCAGTATCGTTGGATGTTGAAGAATGGCGGACCATTTCGCTGTATCGCTTCAACAACCTAACAGAAGTGCGGCCGTACATCGAGTAAGATCTCGGTACATTGTTTCGCAACTTCTAATTCCTTTGAACTGCTCTTATTCTTGGATATTTGATGCGGTCAATACGTCGCCATATTCTCGTATGGAGCGGTGATCCAAAAGGATTCCATCGAAGAGTATGAGCTTCTGGCAAAGCAAGGAGGCGAATATCCCGGTTTCATCTCTTGGTTCAAAAAAACGGTAATTTCCATTAGACCATTTCATTTCTTTGGCTAATTTGCGACTAATGCAACAATCCTTTTGTATTAAACTTGTAGGCTAATTCAGAGATTATGGATGCCGAATTGAGACAAGTAGCTAATGGTTTTGACTATAAGGTCCGTTCATTTGACAAATACGACATCAACGGGTATCGTTTTCGTACCTATGGCAAAGAGCTATCTATGGCCGACCGAAACTCTACAAATTGTTGTGTCTCTGCTATCGACGAAGGAGATATCGAGTATTATGGAAGAGTTGAAGCAATTTATGAACTTCAATTCTATGGTGAAAACCCACCAAACGTCGTAGTCTTCAGATGTTATTGGTTCCAGCCGAGGGAGACTAGAAGGACTCATGAACATATAGGGCTAGTCGAAATCAAACAAAGCACCCATTTGGATGTTCCCGATGTCTATATTACGGCTCAACAGGCAACCCAAGTTTTCTATCTATCGTGGGCCTGTCAAAGTGATCCAAATCTCAGTGGTTGGGATGTCGTTTATGCAGTGCCGCCACGTGTTAGACCACCTCCCCCCAATGAAGAGGATTATGAACCTCACATTAACCAAGACACATATGACGAAGGAGAATTCTTCCAAGAAACACGTCTTTCCAAAAAACGTTTCAAGAACCGCTCTACTCCACCCCAGAACATTGAAGTAGAAACGATAGTGAATCCGACTTCACCCCTGAGCCGGAACAAGAAGAGCCGGAACAAGAAGAAGTTACTGCTGCAGATGACCTGTCAATGCTTGAACGATTACGTAAAGGAGGCCTTCCACATGTTGATGCATTTATTGATGATGATGATGAGCACGTCACTGATAGTGATGATGATGATGCATTTAATGATCCCGGAGCATATATAGACGATTCAGAGTAATATTAGTAATGTGAGATATTCAATTTTTTTATTATGTTCATGATGATGATACACTTAAATTATATACATATTATTATGTTCATGTCAGGTATTCAAATTTTTTATGTTGTACTAAATTCGTTTACTTTTTGTCATTGCATGTGTTGACAGGATGGTGGGCAAGGGTCCAGAGCGCCCCGAGCCTCCTGCGAGCGCTACTGGGAGGGATGGTTCCATTATTCCAGCCCAGCCCCTTCGGAGAGCGCTGCTAGACAGTATGCAGACAGTTGCGGCGGGCGCTTCTTCTTCGGCTGGGAGAGGTCGGGGGAGGACGAAGAAGGCTGCTAGAGGTGGACGTGGCATCGGGAGAGGTAGGAAGGCTGCTACGCCTTCCTCGCCGCCACCCTCAGCGGATTCACCCGACCACAGGACTGCTCCGTCTGACGTGGACCCGTCTCGGACTCCGGTCCATGAGCCTTCGGTCACCGATCCTTCGCCCCACCAGACTCGGGTCACCGATCCTTCGGCCCACCAGACTCGTGTCGCCGATCTTTCGCCCCACGTGAGTCCGGTCCCAGAGTCTTCGTCCCAGAAGACTCCGATCCCGCAGTCTTCTTCCCACGGGACTCCAGAGGCTAGTGGCCCTACTGATGGTAGCGAGGACACCTTTTCAGATGATAGCTACAGCGACGACGAGCTGGTTGAGAAGGGCAAGAAGGTCTACAAGCGTGGCTGTACAAAGCTCCCGCCCATGCCGACGACCCCCAACCAGAGGTGGTGATTGCGCCTAAAGGGTTTGTAACACCCCCTTGTAATGGCCACAGTGATCAGCTGTTAATAATGCCACGTCATCATCATTTGCAGTGCCAAATCATTTGGGTTAATAATCCAATTCAAATTCAAAATCTGAAAATTAAATTAAATTCCAAAGTGCAAATTGAAGTTGATCAAACTCTGCTGGAGAAATGTTATTTAATTAGCAAATAATCCAGTGGTCATGGCAAAATCATAATCATTATTTTTGGAGTTAGCTAAGTGAGTGAAACTACCTGAAACAGCACTCAAAACAGACTATTTACATCTATTAAATTAATATCAAACTCAAATGGAATCCAAATTTGTCCAAACCACTTTTTGGTGAGAGATAATATTGCATTGCAATATTTGGGCCAACTCCCACATTTTTCAAAAGTGCACAAGTGCCCTAAACATTTTGAAACAGAAAAGGAAATAAAAGAAAAGGAAAACAGAATCAGAGAATTAATTAAAAGGGACACTGTGCACTGGGCCTTAGTGCACAGTGCCCCGAGTCGCGGCCCAGCAGGCCCACCTCGTCTCCCTCCTCCCCGTGTCGTCCCCGCCGTGGCCGCGCGCGCGCGCGCCAGTCGGCCGGCGACACCGCGGCGCCACCGACGCTACAGGGAGGAGGAGGAGATAAGGCCGGAGCCACTCGACCCCCCTGGCTTCCCCTGGCATTCCCTATCTCTCTCCCTCGCTCGCTCCGCCCGTCTTCCCCCTCAGATCCGGGAGCAGCCGGACGCGGCCGCCGCCGCTCGACGCCGTGCTCGCGGCTACCGGCCTCGCATCGCCTCGTCGAGATGTCCCTCGCCTCCGCCGTGGTCGACCGCGTCGCCTGAAGCTCTCTGGTGGAGCAGGGGAGCTCCACAGGCGTCGTTTTTCTCCGCCCCCTTTGCTTCGGTCGCCGGCGCCTCTCCGTCGATTCCCGGCGCAGCAGCTACTAAACCACTCGCCGGGCCTACGTGTGAGCCTGCACGGTGAGCTTCTCCCCTCCTCTCTCTCGCTGCGCCATAGGAACCGCCGTAGCTAGCCGCCACCGTGGTCGTGCTTTGGCCGCCGCCGACGAGCTCGTGCTCGTGGCCATGGCCGCTTCCGTGCTTGGCTAAGCACCGCGCTGTGCTCCTGGCAACCCCGGGAGTCGAACGCGCACTCGCCCGTACCCCCTCGAGCCGCGCAGCCGCGATCCCGTCCAGACCCCGAACTCCGGCGCCGCCCGCGAGCTCACCGTCGACGGTTCCGGTAGATTCCGGCGACGAGACCACTCCCACGCGACGGGCGAGTCCCCTGGCTTTCGAACGCACCCAAGCCCGGCTCGAACCGAGCCCTATAGCTCGATTCCGGCCAACTCCGGCGACGCGCCGCCGTGCGATTTGGTCGCCGGCGACCAGCCGCCGGCCCCGCTGATGTGGCACAGGCGGGGCCCACCCCTGGGTCACTGACCCGTGGGCCCCAGGGGCCCGACTAGCCCAGCTGACCGGTCAGCCTTGCTGACTGGACCGGCCCAGTCGCTGACACGTGGGCCCCACCTCCCTGATTAATTAGTTAAAACAAATTAGAAATAAAAATAAACTAATTAACCTAATGTCTCACTGACATGTGGGGTCCACCCCCTAATTAATCCTGGTAATTAAACTGAATCACTGATTAAAGAAATAGAGGCTGACATGTGGGTCCCACTGGACCCACATGTCATATTTGACTGGTCAACCGTCCTGTTGACTTGCTGACGTCAGCCGCGCGCCATGCTGACGTCATAATTCATTTTCTGTTAAATAAAATAATTCCAGAAATTCAAATAATCTTTAAAAATTAATAACTTTTAAACCGTAGCTCGGATCAAAAAAGTTAAAACATGAAAGTTGCTCAGAACGACGAGACGAGTCTGATCGTGCCGTCTGTTTCTCCATCGGAACCTCCTACGTAGAAGAACTCGAAACTCCGGACCCGAATCCGGCAGATGAATAGTGCACACACGTCGGATATTAAATCCCAGAATAATTCTAAAAATAACTAAAATGACTTAGATGCATATTCAGGCAACCCTGCACTGCATCATAGCATAGCACGCACTGGTGGCATATGATTGCATATTGTTTACCTGTTTCCTCCCCCTCTTCTCTCTCGATAGACCCCGACGCAGACGTAACTCCAGACGCAGACGCAGCTCCGGAGTACGACTACGTTCCCGGCGACACCCCTGAAGACCTTGCCCTTGCCCCAGAGCAAACAGGCAAGCACCCCCATTTTGAGCATTCCGATATCGCCTACTCTCTCCCCTCTTATGCTTGCACTAGATGTTACTGCTGCTATTACTATCCTACTCTGTTGCATAGCCTGTTTACTTGTAACCTACTTTTGATACATGCCTGTTATCCTAAACTGTTTAGCATAGGATGGGTAGAGTCACGACAGAGACCCCCACTTGATCCCGACTGCCCTGCTGGACATCAGAAGACCCGATCATCAGGATTGAAGACTAGACCATGGCACCGCACATCACTTCCCCTTAGTTGCCGACACTGCTGGGTTATCATCGAGTGCCGAGGGTGATACCTCGTCAGCACTTCTGATGTTAACCTTGTAGGTTAGTTACTCGGTCGTGGTAAGCGAGGGTGATTCCTTCTACACCACCCCCGATCACGACGTCGTCGCGCAACTCCTCAAGGTGGACCTCGAGGGTGATTCCTCCTTCGTTCACCTTGATGATAACATCGAGCGGGAATTCCATCGAGGGTGATTCCTCAGGGTTCCCTTCGGTGTCAGACACACAGTTACCTTGGATATTATGACTTGCACTAAACTATGATACTAAAGACGGGTCGGCCCTGAGGGGTACCCGCGCGAGCTTAACGCGAAGTGATGTGGAGTCGGGTTGACCTGGATGGTGCCCGCGAGATAACTACGAGGCGTGGCCGGGCATTCTTAGCCCTTGCCGCAAGTCCTCGAGACGGGGCGACGGGGTCACATCGATTGTGAGTCTCTGCTCGTTTCCGCGCGCTCCTAATCCACTACGGTTTGGATATTTGATCCGAGGGGCCTCTGGCCCGATAGCACTAACCATCACGTGGGCATAGTATGGGCGTTCTGCGTCGTACACATCAGCCAAAGCTTGTTTGACGTCAGTAAGGAGCGGCGCACGCCGAGTTGGACTGGTAACGCAACCGCGCTTGTATAAGGGGTTGCTAGGTCTGCTCTCGGTGGCCCCGTAACGTGCAGGAGTTCCCGGGGCGATGGCCCAAGACCCCTGGGGGCATAGGTTTAGTCCGGCGTGCTGACCTCTCTTATAAGCCTAGGTCGGGTTACGGCGTGTTGCTTAGCCGAGGCCGGGCATGACCCAGAAAAGTGTGTCCGGCCAGAGTTAAGTGAGCGTGGTGGGTAAGTTGGTGCACCCCTGCAGGGAAGAAACTTCTATCGATAGCCTGTCCTACGGTAACGGACACTCGGAGTTGTATCCCGATCGGTACAACTAGAACATGTGATGAGAATTGGATAGTACGGCTCTGGGATTGCTTTCTCGCAGGGAGTCGAGAAAGGATCTCAGGTCGAGGTTGATGATATTACTACTACTACTTTACATTATGTTCATCTGCTCTCTCCTGATGCTGCAAGACTGTCGAAGATTGTTGAAGATGCTAGTCTTCGATAGGACTAGGCTTTCCCCCTCTACTCTGGCATTTCTGCAGCCCAGTCCACATATACAGCCATTCCTTTGACAATGATGCATATGTAGTGTAGATCCTTGCTTGCTGAGTACTTCGGATGAGTACTCATGTTTGCTTTATTTTCTTTTTCCCCCATTTTCCATTTGATGCCACCAGACGACGGAGCCCCTGAGCCAGAAGCCCCAGCCGACGACCAGTACTACTATCCGCCTGGCGAGTACTACTACTACAAGGAGCCGTTCGACGACCAGGAGTAGGATCGGAGGGTCCAGGGCAGGAGGCCTACGCCTTTCGATCGTAGTATTTTATTTTACCCCGCCTCTGTGAAGGCTTATCTCTTTCTCTCTATGTAATATATCTGTACCCAGATATCTAATGCTTCCGCTGACGCTTGTATGCCATCGAGCTATGTATTCGAGCCCTCGAGGCCCTGGCTTGTAATATTAAGCTTGTATGACTTTATTTATGTTTTAGAGTTGTGTTGTGATATCTTCAAGTGAGTCCTTAGGCTTGATCGTGCGCATTTGCGTGTATGATTAGTGCACGATTAAGCCGGGGTCGTCACAGGTTGGTATCAGAGCCGACTGCCTCTAGGAGTCCCCCCTTTCCAACTCTTTGGCCGAAGTTGAGTCTAGTGGTCAAAAATTGTTTTACTAACTTGGCTGTGTGGCTTACGGGCCCACGTCGCCAACTGGGTGGTATTAGGATCTTTTATTCCTCGTCTTTACTCTGGGATTCTAATCTCTCATCTATTCGGGTTTAATAAAATTTACTAACACTGACATTTAGGTTCTCGTTAATTCTATCCACCCGGAGAGCTGGATTCAGTGCGATTTCCCTGTCTTTGATCTGATTAGTCTGATAATCATTTTCCTTTCCATTGTTTTGTTTAACCTTTCTCTTCGAGTTGTATTATACTCCGAGTTGTCATTCGATGAGACCGGATTCTGCATCAGAGTGCACGCGGAAAGTAGGATCCAGCGAGTTGATGGATCTTCGGTGTTTTCTAAACTCGACTTGAGGTTGGGTTATCACCAGATCCGTGTTCGCGAAGAGGATATTCCGAAGACTGCATTCGTTACTCGTTATGGCTCTTACGAGTACACAGTCATGTCGTTTGGTTTAACAAACGCTCCAGCTACTTTCTCCCGCCTAATGAATTACATATTCATGGATTACCTCGACAAATTCGTCGTGGTATATCTGGATGATATTCTAGTTTATTCGAAGAACAAAGAAGAACATGCTGAGCACCTTCGACTAGTTCTGGAGAGACTTCGAGAGCACCAATTATATGCCAAGTACTCTAAGTGCGAATTCTGGCTTTCCGAGGTAACCTACCTTGGACATGTCATCTCCAAGGATGGTATTGCAGTTAACCCGGAGCGTGTTCAGGCTATCCTTGACTGGACTCCTCCGAAGAATGCCAAGCAGGTCCGAAGCTTTCTCGGTCTAGCCAGCTATTGTCGCCGATTCGTCGAGAACTTCTCCAAGATCGCCAAGCCCCTGACTAATCTGCTCCACAAAGGCGTTAAGTTTGAGTGGACAGACAAGTGTCAGGAAAGTTTCCAAACCCTCAAGGACAAGCTCACTTCTGCTCCAGTGCTTGCTCCTCCTGATTCTCGCAAGGACTTTGTCATATATTGCGACGCCTCTCGTCAGGGATTAGGCTGCGTCCTAATGCAAGAGCGGAGAGTAATTGCATATGCTTCACGTCAATTGCGTCCACATGAAGAGAATTATCCAGTGCATGATCTTGAACTTGCAGCAGTGATGTATGCATTGAAGTTATGGCGACACTACCTTCTGGGTAATCGGTGTGAAATTTATACCGATCACCAAAGTCTGAAATACTTATTCACTCAACCGGATCTTAATCTCCGACAACAACGATGGTTAGAAGCTATTGCGGATTATGACTGCGGTATTTCTTATACCCCGGGCAAAGCTAATGTAATGGCTGATGCCCTGAGTCGCAAGTCATATTGCAACAACCTCATGGTTAGGCAAGCTCAACCTCGTCTTCACGCAGAACTGACTCAGCTGAATCTGCGAATTCTTCCCCAGGGTTCTCTTAATAACCTTGTGGTACAGCCAGACCTTCTGAAGGCTGTTAAAGAAGCGCAAGCCAAAGATGCTGAAATTGACTTGATGAAGAAGGAGCTTCACCTTGCTAAGTATCGGGATTTCTCAGTTGCTGAAGATGGTACATTATATTTCAGAGACCGCATCGTAGTACCTCGCTTCGAGCTGATGACTGACAAAGTCATGAAGGAGGCCCATGATACACCGCTGTCTATCCATCCGGGTAGTACCAAAATGTATCGAGATCTTCGTCAAAGGTACTGGTGGTCTAGGATGAAGCAGGATATTGCTCGTTATGTTGCCGAGTGTGACGTTTGTCGTCGCGTGAAGGCAGAACATCAGAAACCTGCTGGAATTCTGCAACCGCTCCCTATTCCTCTATGGAAGTGGGATAAAGTGCAAATGGACTTCATTACTGGTCTTCCCAAGTCTCAGAAGGGTCACGATGCTATTCTTGTCGTCGTCGATCAACTCTCCAAGGTTGCTCATTTCCTACCTGTTAAGGAGACTATCACCGCTAGCCAGCTAGCAGAACTCTACATTGCCAGAATTGTTTCTCTCCATGGTATTCCGAAAGAGATTAGTTCAGACCGTGGTGTTCTTTTCACTTCCAAGTTCTGGGAAAGTTTCCAAGAAGCCATGGGAACTCATATTACCTGGAGTTCAGCTTATCATCCCCAATCTCAAGGCCAAGTTGAGCGCGTTAATCAAGTGCTTGAAGACATGCTACGAGCCTGTGTTATATCCTTCGGTAAGAAATGGGAGGAATCTCTCCCGTATGCCGAGTTCTCTTATAACAACAGTTATCAAGCCAGCTTAAAAATGGCCCCATTTGAGGTTCTTTATGGTCGTAAATGTCGAACCCCTCTGAATTGGTCAGAAACTGGGGAACGACCTCTTGTTGGACCGGACATCATTCAGCATGCCGAAGAACAAGTCCGAATTGTCCGGGAAAATCTCAAGGCGGCTCAAGACCGCCAGAAGTGTAATTATGATCGCAAGCGATGGGGACTGACTTATCAACCAGGTGATCATGCTTATCGCCGAGTCACTCCTATGAGGGGTACCCGTCGTTTTGGAATCAAGGGCAAGCTAGCTCCTCGCTATATTGGTCCTTTCCGTATCGTGGCTAGACGTGGACATGTGGCTTATAAATTGGAATTGCCGCCACAGTTCTCTCATATTCATGATGTCTTCCACGTATCGCAACTCCGTAAGTGCTTCAAGGAATCTCCGCATCGTGCAGTGGATCATGAGATGCTACAACTGCAAGATAATCTTTCATATAAGGAGCATCCGATCCGCATCCTCGACGAAGCTGAGCGTCGTACTCGTCAGAAGACGACCAAGTTCCTAAAAGTGCAATGGTCGAATCATACTGAAGATGAAGCCACTTGGGAACGCGAGGATCATCTTCGGGAAGAATATCCCGGACTCTTTCCTTCTACCTCCTAAATTCTCGGGACGAGAATTTCTTTTAGAGGAGGAGAATTTGTAACACCCCCTTGTAATGGCCACAGTGATCAGCTGTTAATAATGCCATGTCATCATCATTTGCAGTGCCAAATCATTTGGGTTAATAATCCAATTCAAATTCAAAATCTGAAAATTAAATTAAATTCCAAAGTGCAAATTGAAGTTGATCAAACTCTGCTGGAGAAATGTTATTTAATTAGCAAATAATCCAGTGGTCATGGCAAAATCATAATCATTATTTTTGGAGTTAGCTAAGTGAGTGAAACTACCTGAAACAGCACTCAAAACAGACTATTTACATCTATTAAATTAATATCAAACTCAAATGGAATCCAAATTTGTCCAAACCACTTTTTGGTGAGAGATAATATTGCATTGCAATATTTGGGCCAACTCCCACATTTTTCAAAAGTGCACAAGTGCCCTAAACATTTTGAAACAGAAAAGGAAATAAAAGAAAAGGAAAACAGAATCAGAGAATTAATTAAAAGGGACACTGTGCACTGGGCCTTAGTGCACAGTGCCCCGAGTCGCGGCCCAGCAGGCCCACCTCGTCTCCCTCCTCCCCGTGTCGTCCCCGCCGTGGCCGCGCGCGCGCGCGCCAGTCGGCCGGCGACACCGCGGCGCCACCGACGCTACAGGGAGGAGGAGGAGATAAGGCCGGAGCCACTCGACCCCCCTGGCTTCCCCTGGCATTCCCTATCTCTCTCCCTCGCTCGCTCCGCCCGTCTTCCCCCTCAGATCCGGGAGCAGCCGGACGCGGCCGCCGCCGCTCGACGCCGTGCTCGCGGCTACCGGCCTCGCATCGCCTCGTCGAGATGTCCCTCGCCTCCGCCGTGGTCGACCGCGTCGCCTGAAGCTCTCTGGTGGAGCAGGGGAGCTCCACAGGCGTCGTTTTTCTCCGCCCCCTTTGCTTCGGTCGCCGGCGCCTCTCCGTCGATTCCCGGCGCAGCAGCTACTAAACCACTCGCCGGGCCTACGTGTGAGCCTGCACGGTGAGCTTCTCCCCTCCTCTCTCTCGCTGCGCCATAGGAACCGCCGTAGCTAGCCGCCACCGTGGTCGTGCTTTGGCCGCCGCCGACGAGCTCGTGCTCGTGGCCATGGCCGCTTCCGTGCTTGGCTAAGCACCGCGCTGTGCTCCTGGCAACCCCGGGAGTCGAACGCGCACTCGCCCGTACCCCCTCGAGCCGCGCAGCCGCGATCCCGTCCAGACCCCGAACTCCGGCGCCGCCCGCGAGCTCACCGTCGACGGTTCCGGTAGATTCCGGCGACGAGACCACTCCCACGCGACGGGCGAGTCCCCTGGCTTTCGAACGCACCCAAGCCCGGCTCGAACCGAGCCCTATAGCTCGATTCCGGCCAACTCCGGCGACGCGCCGCCATGCGATTTGGTCGCCGGCGACCAGCCGCCGGCCCCGCTGACGTGGCACAGGCGGGGCCCACCCCTGGGTCACTGACCCGTGGGCCCCAGGGGCCCGACCAGCCCAGCTGACCGGTCAGCCTTGCTGACTGGACCGGCCCAGTCGCTGACACGTGGGCCCCACCTCCCTGATTAATTAGTTAAAACAAATTAGAAATAAAAATAAACTAATTAACCTAATGTCTCACTGACATGTGGGGTCCACCCCCTAATTAATCCTGGTAATTAAACTGAATCACTGATTAAAGAAATAGAGGCTGACATGTGGGTCCCACTGGACCCACATGTCATATTTGACTGGTCAACCGTCCTGTTGACTTGCTGACGTCAGCCGCGCGCCATGCTGACGTCATAATTCATTTTCTGTTAAATAAAATAATTCTAGAAATTCAAATAATCTTTAAAAATTAATAACTTTTAAACCGTAGCTCGGATCGAAAAAGTTAAAACATGAAAGTTGCTCAGAACGACGAGACGAGTCTGATCGTGCCGTCTGTTTCTCCATCGGAACCTCCTACGTAGAAGAACTCGAAACTCCGGACCCGAATCCGGCAGATGAATAGTGCACACACGTCGGATATTAAATCCCAGAATAATTCTAAAAATAACTAAAATGACTTAGATGCATATTCAGGCAACCCTGCACTGCATCATAGCATAGCACGCACTGGTGGCATATGATTGCATATTGTTTACCTGTTTCCTCCCCCTCTTCTCTCTCGATAGACCCCGACGCAGACGTAACTCCAGACGCAGACGCAGCTCCGGAGTACGACTACGTTCCCGGCGACACCCCTGAAGACCTTGCCCTTGCCCCAGAGCAAACAGGCAAGCACCCCCATTTTGAGCATTCCGATATCGCCTACTCTCTCCCCTCTTATGCTTGCACTAGATGTTACTGCTGCTATTACTATCCTACTCTGTTGCATAGCCTGTTTACTTGTAACCTACTTTTGATACATGCCTGTTATCCTAAACTGTTTAGCATAGGATGGGTAGAGTCACGACAGAGACCCCCACTTGATCCCGACTGCCCTGCTGGACATCAGAAGACCCGATCATCGGGATTGAAGACTAGACCATGGCACCGCACATCACTTCCCCGTAGTTGCCGACACTGCTGGGTTATCATCGAGTGCCGAGGGTGATACCTCGTCAGCACTTCTGATGTTAACCTTGTAGGGTAGTTACTCGGTCGTGGTAAGCGAGGGTGATTCCTCCTACACCACCCCCGATAACGACATCATCGCGCAACCTCTCAAGTGTGGACCTCGAGGGTGATTCCTCCTTCGTTCACCTTGATGATAACATCGAGCGGGAATTCCATCGAGGGTGATTCCTCAGGGTTCCCTTCGGTGTCAGACACACAGTTACCTTGGATATTATGACTTGCACTAAACTATGATACTAAAGACGGGTCGGCCCTGAGGGGTACCCGCGCGAGCTTAACGCGAAGTGATGTGGAGGCGGGTTGACCTGGATGGTGCCCGCGAGATAACTACGAGGCGTGGCCGGGCATTCTTAGCCCTTGCCGCAAGTCCTCGAGACGGGGCGACGGGGTCACATCGATCGTGAGTCTCTGCTCGTTTCCGCGCGCTCCTAATCCACTACGGTTTGGATATTTGATCCGAGGGGCCTCTGGCCCGATAGCACTAACCATCACGTGGGCATAGTATGGGCGTTCTGCGTCGTACACATCAGCCGAAGCTTGTTTGACGTCAGTAAGGAGCGGCGCACGCCGAGGTGGACTGGTAATGCAACCGCGCTTGTATAAGGGGTTGCTAGGTCTGCTCTCGGTGGCCCCGTAACGTGCAGGAGTTCCCGGGGCGATGGCCCAAGACCCCTGGGGGCATAGGTTTAGTCCGGCGTGCTGACCTCTCTTATAAGCCTAGGTCGGGTTGCGGCGTGTTGCTTAGCCGAGGCCGGGCATGACCCAGAAAAGTGTGTCCGGCCAGAGTTAAGTGAGCGTGGTGGGTAAGTTGGTGCACCCCTGCAGGGAAGAAACTTCTATCGATAGCCTGTCCTACGGTAACGGACACTCGGAGTTGTATCCCGATCGGTACAACTAGAACATGTGATGAGAATTGGATAGTACGGCTCTGGGATTGCTTTCTCGCAGGGAGTCGAGAAAGGATCTCAGGTCGAGGTTGATGATATTACTACTACTACTTTACATTATGTTCATCTGCTCTCTCCTGATGCTGCAAGACTGTCGAAGATTGTTGAAGATGCTAGTCTTCGATAAGACTAGGCTTTCCCCCTCTACTCTGGCATTTCTGCAGCCCAGTCCACATATACAGCCATTCCTTTGACAATGATGCATATGTAGTGTAGATCCTTGCTTGCTGAGTACTTCGGATGAGTACTCACGTTTGCTTTATTTTCTTTTTCCCCCATTTTCCATTTGATGCCACCAGACGACGGAGCCCCTAAGCCAGAAGCCCCAGCCGACGACCAGTACTACTATCCGCCTGGCGAGTACTACTACTACGAAGAGCCGTTCGACGACCAGGAGTAGGATCGGAGGGTCCAGGGCAGGAGGCCTACGCCTTTCGATCGTAGTTTTTATTTTTACCCCGCCTCTGTGAAGGCTTATCTCTCTCTCTGTAATATATCTGTACTCAGATATCTAATGCTTCCGCTGACGCTTGTATGCCATCGAGCTTGTATTCGAGCCCTCGAGGCCCTGGCTTGTAATATTAAGCTTGTATGACTTTATTTTATGTTTTAGAGTTGTGTTGTGATATCTTCAAGTGAGTCCTTAGGCTTGATCGTGCGCATTTGCGTGTATGATTAGTGCACGATTAAGCCGGGGTCGTCACAGGGTTGAAGTAAGTGCATTTACTATTTTTTAACCTTTTGCCTTCATGTTCCTTCAAATTAATATCTAATGCGTTGGCCTTGTCATACTGCAGGGGCTGGGTACACCCCCGTGGTGTCCGCAGGCCCAACCAGGTCCTTGGTGTGCTTTGCCGGGATCACTTCCCTGGGTGGGTCACGTTGCCCGGTGAGGGTCAGGTTCCACAGCTAGCACTGAGCTGGGAGCTGTACTCGGTTGCCCCGGCCCCGCCGGAGGAGATGGTTGCCGGTGTCTTGTGCGAGACGGTGGCCGACATTGTGTTCCGTCGGTTTTGGGTAATTTCTCCTTTACAGAATTAAAAATCAACACTACCTAGTGATTGTACTAATCAGTGTTGTCTTGTTTGATTGCAGACCTTCTACAGGGTTTCAGAGGGAGAGCAGGAGGCCGCGTCTATGGTTGTCGAAACCGAGTGCAAGCGCCTACTTCAGAACTTACGGCACGAGGCTCGGGTGCAGGCCGTTCGAGACTACTACACCTCGAAGGGTATTAGGAGGGCCAAGAAGAAGTGTCGCGGCAAGTTTCTGAGTAAGGAGAAGTACATGCAGGTAATTACCTATTCTTAAGGCCTTGAACTTAGTTTTCTTGATTTGATTCGTAAGCGTAGCGCTGAAATTTCTCTTGACTCACTTAGGTGCCCCCGAGATGGTGTGTGGATAAGATGGACTGTTGGGAGGCGTTGGTGGATGCGTGGTGCTCTCCCCAATGGCTAGTCGAACACCATAGGGCCAAGGATAAGCGCGACCAAATGGAAGGTGTGCCACACCATCAAGGGAGCTCCAACCTGTTTGAGTACGGGGATAACTGGGTATGTGGTTTGCTACATGTTTCATTCTTCATGCTAGCATTTATCCCTTCCAAAATGACTTAATATGCTTAGTTAGTTAAAAAATGGCATAACTACCTTGGATAGTTCATTTATGACATAATGAGCTCTAAAATGACATAATAACCTTAGATAGCTCTATAAAATAACTAAATATGCTTTAGTTAGTTAAAAAATGGCATAACTACTTAGGATAGCTAAATAATGACCTAAACTAATCTTAGCTAGTTCATTTATGACATATTTAGCTCTAAAATGACATAATAACCTTAGATAGCTCTATAAAATGACTTAATATGCTTTAGTTAGTTAAAAAATGGCATAACTACCTTCGATAGCTCAATAACGACCTAAACTAATCTTAGCTAGTTCATTCATGACATAATTAGCTCTAAAATGACATAATAACCTTAGATAGCTCTATAGAATCCCTAAATATGCTTTAGTTAGCTAAAAATGGCATAACTACCTTGGATAGCTCAATAATGACATAATTAGCATACTTTGGTCAAAAATGGCATAATAATCTTGGTTACCTCGAAAATGACCTAAACTTAGCTTATTTTCCTCGAAAATGACATAATAACCTTACTTAGCTCCAAAATGACCTATTTACATAGCAATATCATTCTTCATGCTAGCTTGAGCCCTTAACTAATATTTTGTTCCCCTCTCTCAGGCGCACCACCACAAGAAGCCTGTGCCAAATCTGTTCGACCTCTATGGCATGGCCCATATGGCCCCGTACAAGAAGGCCAACCCATTCACGGAGTCTGACCTAGATCATCCAGAGAGCTTCACCAACATCTCCTCCCACCACAAGCTTGTGAAGTACAGAGACGAGGGGAAGGCGAGGAAAGGGAAGGACTTTAACCCGAGCCAGGATCCTTTTGATACAGAGCTGGTGATGATATCTGGTGGCGGGAGGTCCCATGGCTCCGTAGCCATTGGTGATGGACTGATACGTTGTCCTAGGACTCTCCCACAGATCAAGAAGCGCCAGAGTAGCTCTGATCCTGAGATAACGCCTCGTGCACGGCCCGCGGAGCTCGCCATGGCGGTTAGTTATACGGACTCTCTCACCTTTCCTCCATT
Source organism: Thinopyrum elongatum (assembly GCA_011799875.1). NCBI lineage: Eukaryota > Viridiplantae > Streptophyta > Magnoliopsida > Poales > Poaceae > Thinopyrum > Thinopyrum elongatum. The sequence continues at coordinate 465,699,438 of CM022300.1, forward strand.
ACATTGCGTGTGCATCCGTCGATGATTACAATGCTAACGAGGAGTGGTGTGTTGCAGGCCTTGGTTGAGAAAGAGAGATTGAACACCCAGACGCTTTTGGAGGAGGCAAAAAGGGAGGCGGCGGAGAGGGAGAGGGAGTTGGAGGAGAGGACGGCTAAGCTGTTGGAGGAGGAGAGGAACCGGAACGAGGCGTCTAACCGGGCCCTATACGAGCTCATCGTGGTACATTTCTCGTGCATATTAGCCCAATCATGCACGTAATGTTCGCATTACTAACTAATATGACTGACTCGTGAGAACCAAATGTGCAGACCATGTGCGAGAAAAACGGTCAGCCCCCTCCGCCGATGCCCCAGATTGCTCCGGCGACCACGGTGAGTTTGATTTGAATGGTCGTTAGTTACTAGTATTCACATTTCAGTTTACATCATGCTAACGAGACATTATTGGAAATGATCTTTGGTGCAGCATGGCTCCCGACAAGCATCGACCAATCAGTCTGCGTCTGCCAATGGCGGAACCCCGACCGGTCCTTCACCTTCGTCTGCCACTGGCACAGCCCCGACCATTCCTACACCTCCGTGATAACGGTATTTTTCTTCTTATTTAGCCTGTGTAGTCCATTTTTGACATAATTTAGCCTATTTAGTCCACAAATGACATAATAAGATGAAGAAAATCAAGGAAGAGGAAGAAAAGAAGGAATAGAAAGAAAAGAAGAAGAAGAAGAAGTTCTTCTTCTACTTCTTCTTCTTCTTTTCCTTCTCTTACTTGTTTTTATTCGTAAATGGCATAATAACCTTGCTAACCTCATAAATGTCATATACTTAGCTTGTTGTCCTCTAAAATGACACAATAAGCTTAGTTAGGTCAAAAATGGCATAATTAGCTAGGTTAGCTCAAAAATGACCAAGTTTAGCTAGGTTAGCTTCAATATGATCCATTTAACCTATGTTAGCTCCAAAATGACCTATTTGCCTAGCTTAGCTCTAAATTGACCTACACACTTAGCATTTTTACCTATCTTAGCCCAAAAATGACATTTTTGCCTACATTAGTTAGAAAAGAAGAAGATAAATAATAGGAGAGGAGAGAAAGAAAGAGAAGATAAATTCTTCTTCTTCTTCTTCTTTTCCTCCTCTTCCTTTTCTTCTAGCTAGTCTTCTTCTTCTTCTTCTAACTTACATCTTTCTCAATTTGCAGATTTGCTTTACATGAGGAAGCTTGGATTCATGGAGTGTACTATTCTTCTGGTGCTTCCTTTTGTTTATGAAAACTTGTTTGGATATGTATGTCTATATGGATATGTTGTTGGAAACTTGTTTCTGGTTATGTATGTATATATGGATATGTTGGACTTTGTTGAACTATGTTGTCGGATATATATGTTGGATTTGATGAAATATGTTGTTGGACATGCTGTTATATGTTATTGGATATGTTGGATATGTATGCATGTATATCTGTGTGTGAAATCCTGTCAAATTAAATGGATTCAAATAAAAACAGGGGATATATAGCTAGCGGACGGCAAAGAGGACGCCGTCCGCCAGCGGACGGCAAAGATTCAAACATCTTTGTCGTCTGCTGGCGGACGGCATAGCTGGCCACGTGGCAGCTTCTCAGTGCTGGCCGAGCTGAGCTCTTTGCCGTCTGTCAGCAGACGGCAAAGAGCGCCGTTAACCCCCTAACGGCTCTCACCCCACCCCACTGCCGTCCATGATCTTTGCCGTCTGCTGGCCTCCGACGGCGGACGGCACAATACTTTGCCGTCCGTTTCCAAGAAGCAGGCACTCGTTCAGCCGGACTGTTTGCCGTCCGCTGGCTGACGGCAAATCATTTTGCTGTCCGGCATGTATGCCTTTGCCGTACGCCATGGCAGACGGCAAAGAAGCTGATCCCAGTAGTGGTTGCAGGTGGAAGCCCATCTGGACCCAGATCGAGCACCGCCGCTGGACCTGCCGCCGTACGCCGCCGCCGGCCTGGCCGCCGCTGCCCCGCACACACTGCCGTAGATCTGGCCATCAAGGGCCGCCGCTGTACTGGCCGAAGCGCGGGCTGAGGAGAAACGCCGCCGCCGCAGCACACAGGCTTTGCCGCCGACGCCCCCAGCGGTGGCGGCGGGAGGAGGAGGCGGATGGCGGGGGCGCTCCGGTGCGGCGCGGCGGCGCCGCAAGGGAGCGGGATGGGGTTAGGTCGGGAGAGCGAGGTCCTTTTCGTCAATAAAAAAGAAAAAAAAAACTAGGAGCAAATATTTTCCTTGTCTCCGTTGGTGGGGACGAAAGGGACCGGCTACATGCGCCCTTCTTATCTTGACGCAAGTAACAGCGGTGGGCGACAACCGCTAGTACTAGACTGCACAAGGATTCAGTAAGAAACCATATCATCAAAGATTCGATTCAGAGACTAAACGTCAAGGCATCTGTTTCAGAAGAAAACGTTAACATGTGCGAAAGGAGACAATGCTCTCAGTTTGATTGCCTTGCCGATCAATTTGCACCCCAACTAGCCAGTCATCCATCTTCTCTTCAGACTGTCTTCCGTTCATGAGGCAGCCTTGAATTGAGCCATGGATATCTGGAAATCGCGTCTCAGGAAAAGCAGTCGGCAACGCTACGCGTCCCTCTCAGAATTGGAATTTCCCCCCAGCGTCGGAACAAGAGGAAGGGTGATGAAGCAAACCATCCATCAGACGGGCCTGCAACTGCATGCGTTGGACTCATGCGCGCGTGGTGCACCGGCGAGGCGTCCGTGCCTCTTGCTCATATGATTGGGATCTGCCCGGTGACGCACATTGCGTGGGTATCGCCGCCGCCGTGTCCACGGATACTACTACGTACTCCTAGCTAGGGTTTCACCGATCTTCCTCTCCTTTCTTTCTTGTGGATCCCATCGTTTCAGGCCTGCAGCAAGCGGAGAAAAGAGCAAGAGAACAGACAGAAATGGACAAGGGGACAGACAGCGGCCGCTTAGCCCAAGTGCGTTGGGAAATTCTGGCGCTCCGTTTGGTTCCATCTCGCCATCGCCATGCCGATCCCCCTAATGTTCGATCGCGGCAGAAAAGCGCCAAAACTTTTCTTTCACCGTTTGATCGAGGAGGCGATGCGTATCTTATCCACTGTATGTGTCATCCGCAGCCTGAGGAATTTCATCCTTTTGATGCCGCGCTGAAAAATGCAGGCCTACTAGCTAGCTACAGGGAAAACAAGAGCACAGCTTGGAGACCACACTGGTTTTGCTCTTCTTCGTCGTTATTTTTCTCCTTGTCGCGGTTCATGCCCGCAGCGGCATGTGTTAGGTGACGAGACCGGCTGAATCATGCTGCGCGCGTGTCGATCACAGCAAGTTCGCGGTGGAAGGCATGTGAGGTGCCGAGCTAGCACGTAGATCCCGATCTGCATAAACCTGCATAAATACTCTACTTATCCTTGCCCAGTGAGATACCTATGCATGGTAAGCACATCTTTCGAGCCTCAAAAAAGATATCCAATTCACCAAACCATGGATGGTTTGTCGCGAGATGCAACTCTCACTGACGAAACCAAACTTGTCTTCGTGACTTTTGTTTATAGACCACTTATCATTTGGGTATATATATACACTGGCCAACTCCTAGATGAACTTCGCCGGGGTTTTCCTTTTTGAAACCGGAGGGAGAGCTTCTCCGGTTTTACTTATACAATAGTAGCACGAAAGAGCTGAGAAATGACCCCTCTGACCTGCAAATTAATTGTAGCTTCTTTTAGTGTTCTTTTTAGAGCGACCCCCCGTTCTTGTTCCAACTCTAGTTCTAGTTTAAGCTTAGGTCACTGTCTGTCCGTCCCGGTCTCCTAGAGTTTCAGGGTCCCTGTCAACAACAGCTGTCAGCGATGGATTTCTCTCGTAACCAAGAGTCAACTGCCATCTCAGGAGGTGTTGTGCAAACAGATGGATCGATGTGAAATGAAACCCACCCCCCGGTTTTACTTAATCGGGAGGAGTTCTTGCTGACACTAACCGAACGTGATGTTGAGATTTTGGTGACCCTGCCGTACAATGAAGAGTTGACGACTGTCCTAGATGAACATATTGCTAGATCGACCTCGACAAATCCCTTTTCTACTTCTATTTTCAGACTAGTTTCCACATGTTTTTTATTTATTTATTTCTGCCGATTATAAGGTTGCACTCAAGACAAGACCACAAGTCCACAACCAAACGGCCCGGTGCCATTCACACGATCGTACAAGACAGAAATTCCTCCACAAAAGAGAGAATCCAACTCTGCAAGCAATGGCGGAGTTTGGTGCTTCTGCTTTGGGAGAGAAAAAAAATTGATGACGTCGTGACCGCCGGCTTCGGAACCACACGCCCCTCGCATTGTTAATCACCGCCACATCCCTTTCCTGTCGCAACATAAGGGCATCTTCAAGCCGGACTCGCAAACCTTCCGCAACCGGCCGAATGATGCTGTCCGGACCGCGAAAGCCATCCAACACGGTCCTGTATCGGTCCGTGAGGCGGTCCGGGCGTGATTTCTCCCGCAAAACAGGAACAAAAATGGAGGAGGTTTGCAGGAGTCTGGACACGTGAAACGTACGAATCCGACACCCTAGGCCCACCCAAAACCCCTCCCGGACCCGCGTCTCCATCCTCCCCATTTTTTCTCCTTCCTTCTTTCTCTCTTGTCGTCGCCGCCGCTCCACCACCCCGGCCACCACGCCACACCCCTGCCGGAAATCTGCGTCTCCATCACCTCCGACGATCCAGCAGGGCTCCCCGCCGCTTCTCCTCCGTCTCCGTTCAACCCCCTATCCTCCGACCGCCCCGCCAGGTACCATCCTCTACCATGCCCGGCAACTGCTCGATGAATCGCCGGAGCTGAAAACAGCTGTCCCTTCTTGTTTGTAGCAATGGATTCCGATTTGGAGTACATATACGAGCAGTATGTTGAGTCCTCCGATGGCTCGTCGGACGAGGAGGAGTACTCCGATGAGACGGCGATGATGCAGGCGGTTTTTGAAGACGTGGAGCGTGCGGAGGAGCATGGTCCCAATTTCAAGGGCTTGATCAAGGGTCATCGCGTGCTCAACCGCAACAGGGCGCGCGTGCATTTGACACTGATGGCCGACTACTTTGCCCCCGATGCACTCTTCACTGACTATTTTCGCCGGCGTTTTCGGATGCGCAAGACCGTCTTCAGTCGTTTGTACCATGGCGTCCGGTCCTACGATGACTACTTCATCCTGAAGAAGGACACCGTGGGAACGATTGGCTTCTCTGGTTACCAGAAGTGCACAGCCGCACTCCGGATGCTTGCATATGGCACGGCAGCTGGTTCGTGGGACGAGTACCTAAGGATGTCTGAGAGCACATGCGGAGATGCCATGGTCAGGTTTGCAACTGCCGTCGTCGAGGTGTTCGGACCTCAGTACCTGAGAGAACCAACTGTGGCAGACACCGAGAGGCTCCTGGCAATCTCAAAAGCAAGAGGGTGGCCAGGTTTGCTTGGATCTCTTGACTGCATGCATTGGAAATGGAAGAACTGCCCGAAGGCTTTACAAGGGCAATATTAGGGTCATGTTAAGAAGCCCACCATCATTCTTGAAGCAGTTGCATCACATGATCTTTGGATTTGGCATGCTTTCTTTGGCATGCCTGGGTCTCACAATGACATCAATGTGCTGCAACGATCTCCCTTGTTTGCGAGGCTGAGTGAAGGAAAAGCTTCTCCTTGCCACTATACTGTCAATGGACATGAGTACAACATGGGCTACTATCTGGTTGACGTATCTATCCTCCATGGGCTACCTTTGTCAGCACCATCTCAAACCCAGTTGGCCAGAAAAAGGCTCACTTTGCCCAAAGACAAGAAGCAGCTAGAAAGGATGTCGAGAGGGCATTTGAAGTTCTTCAGGCCCATTTTGCAGTTGTTAGTGGACCTGCAAAACAATGGGATCCGGAGACCTTGTGGGAGATGATTACATGTTGTGTGATCATGCACAACATGATCGTCGAGGATGAGGGTGACGATGCTGCCGCAGCTATGAAATTTGAGAACATGGGTGATCCTATTCAACTTCCGAATCAGAATCCGGCCATATTTGAGGAGTTTATTCCAATGCATCAACAAATTCGGCATCGACCAACTCACGAGCAGCTCAAGCAGGATCTGATTGAGCATTAGTGGGCGGTGAAAGGGGACAACAATGTTGGAATGTAAAATATTTGAACTTTTTAAAATTTAAACTAGTGCTGCATGCGGCTATTTGAACTTCTGTGCCCTTTGCATGCGGCTACTTGATCGTGCAGACTGGAAAAAAAAATCCAAAATGCCGGATGTATGCGGCTACGATTGGATGGTTGCCTCCCGCATCTGTGTCCACAGACTGGTCCCCCCTGTCCGTGGACAGATGCGGGAGGTTTTTTGCGGGTTGCCGTTGGAGATGCCCTAAGCCGCCTGTAGTCAATAGTTGATACCTATTGAAAGGCATTTTCCTCCCTGAGTGATTTTTATGTTGATGATAACATAATTTGCGGACGAATGGTGTGCTTAAGCTATACATGCATATTCGAAAGTCGCACAAGACGGCTAAGTTCCTCTCTGACGGATAGAACAAAGACGGTGTTTTTTTGGCGATTTTATTTCTCTTTGGACCGTAGGAAAAATGTGCTATTAAGTGGAGGTCAGCGTTGGACGGTATGGGTGGAATTAAATCAAGCATACGAAACATATATTACACCAACATCATCTTCTCCTGTTTTCGAGAAGAGCTTCAAGTTCTACCTATGTGCTTAGTGACTGCTACCCGGTAGTACCGCTTCCCTAGTGGGAGCAGTACTTCTCCTGACACTCCAAGCCGATAGTACCGTGTACTAGACCGGTAGTACCGCTCCCTTTTTGGAGCGGCACTACCGGATCTAGTGCCAGCCCAACTACCGCAGAGAAGTCATACTTCTCTGTTTTGGCAGCGATACTAGAACGATAGTACCACGGAAGTACCGGCTATTTCATTTTAGCCGGTACTACCGGTGTCTGGAGAGGTAGTACCACCTGGGCATGTGTACTGCAGCTCTGCCAGTGGGCCGGTAGTAGCGTCCCCTTGACCGGAAGTACTGCTCCCATGGTGGAGCGACACTACCGGGGCAAGTTCCGGACGAACTACCACAGAGGGGTAATTCCTCTCTTGTGGGCCCATGGTACTAGGGCGGTACTGCTATGACAATACCGACTATTTATTTTAGTCGGTATTGCCGGGGTCTTAGCGGTAAGCTGCAGTACCGCTTAGCCCTTCGCAATACCGCCTGAAAGACCAGCGATAGCATCACTCAATGTAGAAATACTGCATCATGGTTGGATTTGGGGGGGGGGGGGAGCTATATAAAGGAGGACTTCTTCCTCCTTTGTATTACCTCTTGCCTCTCTCTCTCTCTCTCCTTCATTGTTGCTCGAAGGTTTATCTGGCCCAATCTCCCTCCCTAGTCACTCAAACTTGTTGATCTTATAGGATTTGAGGGAGATGACCTAGCTAGATCTACACTTCCACCAAAGGAAATTTGATTCCCCATACTTTCTCTTGCGGATCTTGTTACTCTTGGGTATTTTGGCACTCTAGATGGAAGATCTCACCTCGGAGCCACAATACATTGTGATGAAGCTCCGTGTTATTGTTGGGAGCCTCTAATGAAGTTGTGCAGATAGCCCCAACCATGTTTATAAAGGTTCTGGTGCTTGTTATTCTTGAGTTTGACATATAGGTTGTCCGTCTAGTTGCATATCTAGATGACCTATATTCTTGTTGTGTCTCTAAAATTGAAAAAGAAGTTAAAAATTGTTCGTCACTTATTCACCCCCTCTTGTCGTACATCAAGGAAACATGGGCCAAGGCCCCATGCTCCAGCCAAAACATCTGTAACAAGGATGCGTAGATCAACGGAATGACACTGGCACATCCGACAACACCCACTGCCGCAACAAGCCACGATCCAATCCGACTAAAAAGGAGGGGAGAAAGCTAGTTGTGCAAAGCCGAGCACCACCAAACCTCCCCCGGGGGGTGGGGGTGGGGGGGTCAAGGAACGACATGCTTGCACCCCATCAGGCACGAACCGACACATGTCTCCTGTCTGGTGCCGCGACATCCACGTGTAGTTATCCAAGCCAGACACTACACCAAAGCATACCTGCTATTTCATCTAGCGGGATGCCATGAATGCATTGGCACTCATTATAAAAATGTAAAATAATTCATAATGTATAGTTAACACTAATTGTCTAAGAATTCAATACTATTTTAGGACTATTTATTGAAATTATGATGCCAGTTAGACTACCGAGGTGCTTGCGGTGACTTTTTCAATCTTAAGATATGTCGACTTATTCTCTGGGAGGTGCTCAAAGCGGTAGAATATGCGTGTGTGCGTTCATAGGGATGAATGTGCATGCATATTGTGAGCGTTTGTGTTTGTACTGTGTTTCTCAAAAAATATTACATGTAGTGTATTTTTTACATTTTCAAACCAATGTGTTGAAATTATATCATCATCAACTCTTCATTGCTGTTGTCATCGATGCCCTCCTCTGATGATTCGATGAACTCCTTGGACACGAACTCCTCAACATTCGGGTAAACAAACTCATCCTCCAATGAATCCATTGTGTCCCTACAAATGTAAAAAAACTCAAAAATAACATGGACATTTCCTCGAACTCATGGTGGGCAAGGTGTAGGGCGGGCGGAGTAGAACATACCAAGGCGGCAATCGTGTTCGAGGCAGACGGGGGACAGCCGCGGAGCTAGGGTAGAGGGCCGGCAGGGTACGACACGGACGAGGACAAAACAAAGAATAAGAGGGTGGCGGGGGCGAGGGGGTGAGGATTGATTTGGGACGATTGAGGTGGGTTCGACGTGATGGACGCGTACAAAAGCTTCATTTCTGCTTCACATATGGACTTGATCGAGGTGCGGAACATATGGACTCAGTATTCAGTTCACACAAGAGCAACGTCCCCCGTGTCGCCCGCGTCTGGCGACACGGGGGAAAACCAGTGCCGCCGCCAAGTTCCGCTCTCCACCACCGCTCCCCGCAGCGCCGCCGCCGGAGGGCCGGCCGACGAAGCCGCGCCGCGCCCAGGGAAGGTGGCGGCGGGGCGGCCTCGTCCCCTTCCCCGCGCCAGAGCCCCTCCCCAACCCTCGATCTGGCCGGAGCCGCTCCACCACCGCCCCCCTCCAGCGCCGCCTCCCTCGTCCCCCCCCCCCCCCCCCCGACGGCGCTCGTTCCCTCCCTGGCCGGATCCGTGGCGGCGACGACGCCCCAGTGTCTTCCCCGCGCGCTCGGCCCGGCCCGCCCAGATCCGATCTGGCAAAGCTCACGGGCGCCCTCCCTCCCAGCTGCTGCATTCTCCTGCTGGTCCGGCGTCGGGGGGCGGCGCACTTGGCTACGGCCTCTGCGTCCTCCCCTGCAGTCCGCCCATCCCCCACCTTTACGGCGCGGCCAGCCCTGCTGGTGCTGCCGTCGACTATGGGCTGGGCGCGAGACCTGCAGCCGGTCGCGGGGACGTCATAGCCTGCCTCTGTGCACGCCCCCCCCCCCCCCACCCCCCCCCCCCCCTTTCCACGGCCCTTCCCCCCCCCCCCCCCCCCCTCGAGCCACGCAGATGGCTAAAGTGCAGACACGACGAGGCTACAGTGCTTGTGCAGTCACGGTGCTCCTCAAGGCGGGTGCTTGTTGGCGCTGCTCCGGCCCCGGCGACCTCGGGTCCGCGTCTCTCCGGTGCCCATGGCCGCTGGTGTCCTCGGCCGGGCAGCTCCACCCTCGGTGACCCAGCAGTTGCGTCCTTTCCAGCTCGCTTAGCTCACCGACGTCGCGACGGCTATGGCCACGGCAGCTCGGATCTGCGTCCCTCCAGTCCTAGCTTACCGGCGTTACGGATAGCCTTAGCCCCACCCTCCTCGTGGTTTGCTCCGTCGCCTACCCTGCTCTGTACATCTCAAAGCCTCCCCTTTGGTCAGATCCAATGCTCGTGGGTCCGGAGGCAGTGCCACCGACTGCCACCCTCCGACGGCAGGTGCAGCCCCGCCAATCGCCTTCCGACATGGTGGCTTCGACTAGTGCTGGCTTCCTCATCTTCGACTCCAGATATGACGGCTATGGTATTGCTCAGCCTTCGGCCGGGGCGAAATCCCTACCCGGCTTGCCGGTGCTGGCAGTGGCGGCGTCTACGGATATCGTTAACTTCTTGAAGACGTTGTCAAGGCCCTCGGTTGAGCTCCTCCTCGAGCTCAGGGGAAACCCTAGGTCCTCCGGACCGGATGGCGATGGCGTCTCGGCGTCGTATTCCTTCTTGAATGCGCTATCTTGCTCGCTCGCGGTGTCCCCAATTTTGGTTTTCGCGATGTTGGTATTCTTGCTGGTTCGACTTGGCCGCTCTTGGTTCAGGCTTGGTAGGTCTAGCTGTGTTGTATCCCTTGTTCGGGCCGAGCATCCCTTGTCTCCCTGCTCCGGGCATCATGTTCACGCCTTTCTGCGTCCGTGTCATGTGATGTACCTTTCTCTGTACTCATTCTATTTCTTTTATCAATGCAATGATACACAAGCTTTACGTATTCGCGAAAAAAAGGTGCGGAACATATCAGACAATTGCGCTAGGTTTAAAGGGTCCTATTAAAAAAAAAAGTTTGGGTAGTGTCTGAACTCTCCATCTCTAGACAAATGGAGCAATTTGGAGAGGTCCAACTGACAATGCTCTTACGATCGCCTCTGGACGATCGCCGCACTAGCCAGGGCAGCGCTGCTGACTCCGACGACCGAAGGACCGACCCTCAACCAACGAGTAGACGCTAGCAGCGAACGGCACAGCGACGCGCAGCCGGCGGCAAACACAATCGAAGAAACCGCGAAAAGTCGCGTGCTTGCACCACCACGGGGATGGGCTGCCGCCGCGATCACCACGGGACGACCGGAGCTGGCAGCGAAGCGCCCGGCCACCGGCCACGCCAGCCCCAGACCACCCCGGCTGACACCAACTGCACGTGATGCTCAGATTTTGGTGACGCCGCCGCGCAAGAGGAGTTGAACACTGTACTAAATGAACATGGCTAGATCGACCTGAATAAATCCTTTTTTCTATTTTCAGGATAGTTTCCACCCGTTTTAAATTTATTTCTGCCGATTATAAGGTTGCACGAGGATGGGCTGCCTCCACGAGCTTACGGGAGCATTTGTGCCTCATGTGTCCATTTGGTTCTCGGATCTCCTCTCCCTCTTTCCCAGTACTTTTCAGGTCTAAGGTTTAGATACAAATAAATCCGGGTAGCAAATTCAGAGAAAGAAATGCAATGCCTGAACCTATTAAGAAAATGCGCCTGCAAATCGACAGTGACAAGGAAATATAGAAGAAACTCTCATTTGGGACAAGGCGTGCAGCAGACGGCAAGAACCTGCATTGCCATCCACTTGAGTACTATACCTACCACCTGTGGGCATATGCGAACAAGAAATTGCTGGACCAGCTTGGGATAAACTCGAGTACAATCATTAAATGAATACAATTAATGTAGCTCATCCACTTGAGGAGTATTTTCTCATACTCCTCGGTCCGAAAAAGTTTGTCTCAAGTTTGTCCCTCAAATGGATGTATAATACTAAATACATTCATTTGAGGGATAAGCTTTTTCGGCCGGGGGAGTAGCACATACACTCGGTCAATCAATTGAAGAATGAAGAAGAAAATATCTATAGCACTGTTCATTCTGCGGGGTGTCATTATGGAATTTGCGTTTGCCAGAAGTTGAATTAGCTTTGTTTTGCTACTCTCTCCGTCAGATAGCACTACATGACAACTCTGGCTTCATGATGACCACATGTCTCTAGTTCATTAATAGAACGACACTACAAAGTTTTATTGTGTAGAAAATAACGAGTCCATTCAAACATGATGTAGGCCAAGTTATTTTGGCGGCTTCTCCTATAAGCCACACTCTCCCCAACTTCTTTCATAGGCCTAATATTCACGCAACCAAAAAAATCAAGGAGAGGCGTAGAATAAAATGGCATAACTTATTTTGGTTATGTGTGAGATGGCCGTCAAATTCCTCCAGGAAAATGTTGTGTCGGAAGCTCTTCCAGCCCTATCCCGTTACCATTCACAAGTGTCGAAACAATGTCTTAATTTGTAAATATAAACCAAGTATTCAAGCAAAGACACATGTGAAATATTAGTTTTCTCGAGTATCTGCTGCTCTAGTAAAAAATTGACAAAAAAATCCACACCTTAATGTAATGACACGTGCATATTCAATGACACGTGCTGGCTGGGGTGTTAGGGCCCATTCGGGCTTTCAATTTTTGTAAGGCTAACAAGAAAAGAGAAACTGGCGGCTAGTCATAATGCGAAAATGTTCACTCAACCTTAGTCATAGGCAATGAACTATCTAGATATAGATATATACCTACGCCCACGTGATGGACAAAATAACCTAATTTTATGCTTTGGATGTATCCATATCTATATCTTCTATTTCAACCTTATACACCTGTCCTTGTTGTATGCTTAAAAAATCAAGAAATTCGGGTCCATTATTCATCACTGCAGCACCTGAATAAAACTGCTACTTAGAAAAAACGTCCTTGTAATGTAACTTGAATCATTAACTTTTACCAGAAAAGGGAAGTTCAAGACATCTGTATGCATGCCATTCTACATGTGCCCAATCGAAATCATTGAAATCGTTACAAGTAAATACACCATTTCAAAGAGAGGCAAAAAAAAATACACCATTGGCATGCATTTTCTAGTCTAGTGCATCACCTAAGGCTGAGATATGCCTTTTGCTTTAAGCATTGTTTAGCATGACCTAGTTTACCAAAATGAATGACCCAAGAGAGGTACACCATTTGGCATTTGCATGTTAAGTAGCACCGGTTCACATGCGTGAGTCAAAAACAAAAGCACCAGCTGCCCATATGGCAGCACAAAAAACACTACACACACATACAAAGTGTATGGATGAAGCGAAGCTCAAAAGAAAGCTGTTATTAGATTTTAAAAAAGCAGACATATGTCAAGTACCCATTTTTAGAATTTGCAATGAATACATCATTCGTCTCGGCAGACAGAGTACTAAAGAATGCATTGGAAACCTACAACATATTGCCAAACAAAAGCTAATAGAAAATGAATACAGGGCATAGCATGCATTGTATCCATGATTAATTTACCCGAAAATAGCATTAGCTTCGGTAAATTTGACAAAGAGAAAAAAGGCGAATAAGAAAACATAATCAAGCATATTCAATTAAACTAAGTATATTAGCCTCACAGAAAAAAACTAAGTATATTAGACCTAACAAGTATTTAAAGAAATAAACCTTTTCCAAACATAAATACATCTTTGTATTCACACTCCTAAACGAGGGTGTAATAAATCCGACTTTCATACAATGTCTCGACAGAAACACAAGGTGGAATGTCATTTTAGCAGTTAGGTTAAGAGGTCTTGTAAGATGCTCCCTCCTAGCCGAACAGGCCCGATGGTGAGGCCATAGCTGGTGTTAGCTGAAGCTATTTCCCTCGTATTAATGACGTGATCCGAGCCGTCGATTTGGCAGCCGCATACAACCGTTGCGTCGATCACGGCCGTAGACGGTACGTTCTCCGCTTATAAATGCAGCCGCAACGCACAGGGCGCAGAGGCACAGGCGAGTACGTATAGTACCGTGCTGGCTTTGGTCCTGCTCTAGGGAGGGACAGACGAGACGCCAAAAATAAGAAGCGGCGAAGGGGACGATCAAATCGCCAAGGGCACACCGGCAGGAAGAAATAGAGGGAGGGAGAGGGGAGGAGAGGAGCGGAGGAGGCGGCTCCGGCTCGCGCCGCGGTCCGGGGGCATGGAGGCGAACGGGCGCGGCGGGGACAATGACGCCGCGCGGGCGCCGCTCCTCGCGGGGCGGCGGCGGAACTCGGTGGGGTCGATGCGCGGGGAGTTCGTGTCGCGGCTCCCCAAGAAGGTGCTCGACGCCGTTGACCCGGAGAGGCCGTCCCACGTCGACTTCTCCCGCTCCAAGGGCCTCCTGGAAGGTTCGGCAGGCCATCCTCCTCGCATTACTTCTTCTTCTTTTCGTGATCTGTATTTGGCAAGCATTCGGCTGGCGTTTGGCTTTGGTCGTCGTAATGTTAGCAGCATGTTAATTACGGGGGAGGCGGCACTTTTGTGGGTTCTCTTGTTGGAGTCTCATGGGGTGAACTCGTGGTGATTGGTTGAATGGTTGGTGGCCGTGCTTGTGATTCTGGATTCCGGAATTCCATGGATAATTCGATGCTTTTTGGTGATCACCTTCCCGTTGTCATGGTGGTATTGCTGGGAGAAAGGAGTTGTTTATTACGTAGTATGTATTTTCTGGAAAAGTAGCAGCTACTAACTTACTTTGTGATGGAACACGGGTTCACTGTGTTTCGGTGCTTTTTGCTTGTTTCCAACGCTTGCAACTTGTAAACGCGAGTTATGTTTGTGTATTGGGCGACATTTTCACCTTTCTCTTTTGTTGTCTTGGTCCAATATCCCTTTTGTGCCTGTTCTGGTCAATACTCATTCGAATTATTTTAATTCTTTCTGGGAAAACATTTCAGGCATATAAAAATGAGCAGATGCAGTATGGCGTGGTGTGCCTCTTTTTACAGTTAACCTGAAACTGTGCTGTGATTTTAGCTGTGCTAGCTAGCACATTGCTCATTTCATTTTTCTTGCCTGTAATCTCTACTGACTTGCCCAACTTTGTTCCTCTCGACTGATTTACGGAGTAGTTCAGATACCAAAACATCAAGACAAAACAATCACTTTTCAAAGGCAGGGAACATCTAGAATCTACAATAGCGGCCGGCGTTGGTTTTTAATACCAACATCTCTGTCAGGATGTTCTGCATCTGCTGATGTGCTCTTTTCTATGTTTATTATCTTAGTGGGAAACTGGAAAATTTGGACTTTTCTTCACTGAGATTAATTTTTCAAGGCTGGAGGAATGAGACTTGAACCTCGCAACCTCGTGCTCGCAATCCTACACCCCTGTTGATTAGATACTGAATTTGCACCTCTTTGAGACAGAACAGTGTTGCAAATTATTTGTGAGGTTATATCGGCTGTACACTTTGATTCTTTAGTAGTTGTCGCGTTCTTTCTCTGTTTCTTTGAAACAATTGGGAGAGTTCTTTTACTTCTATGAGTTGTTGGATCCAATCCAATCTTAGCTGTCTCAAGACTGTCCTTGTTGTTTCTTGGGACAAAAATAGACGTTGAACAGTGGGTGAGACTATCTCATTCATAGTCTGCTAAAAGAACATTGCACCGTTGAAATTAATTATTTTCTGTTCCTATTCCTGTTTTTAACTTTTTAGCTGGTTTTGTTCCCATTTTTATTTGTTTTCCAGATGTTCCAATTTTTACTTGCCAGATATATTTTTTACCTAGAAACCGTCAGTATATTTTTGCTGATAAGATAAGTATGCCAAGATGTGTATGCCGTAGCTTACTATGGTAGAATCTACATTCTTTTTCAAAATGCTAGAACTAGATAAGGAAGTTTAACCTTGATAAACAGGTAGTTTTAGTTTATGAGTCCGATCAAGAGAAAGTATATCACATATGAACTATTCCTAATATTTCATAGTTATTTGATGGTTCCCCACAAAAGTGGTATACAACCCAATCATTTTTCTCTTTCTATATGCACAATATGAACTCTTGTATTAACTTACTGATTTAGTGTGATTAACTTTTGGGCTTATATAGGAGAGAAAGAATACTACGAGAAACAATTTGCCACCTTGAGATCCTTTGAGGAAGTAGACTCTATAGAAGAATCCAATGTAATAAGTGAAGAAGAAGAGCTCATGGAGCAAAGGCAGAGTGAATTTGCTATGAAGATATCAAATTATGCAAATGTTGTTCTCTTGGCATTGAAGGTTGGTATTTCCCATCTGTATTTAGTAAACTTGCTTAGATTCCTTTAGGTTGACTATACAATTCACGCTCTCTCGTTTTCTTCAGATATATGCCACAGTTAAAAGTGGGTCAATTGCTATTGCTGCATCAACACTTGATTCATTGCTCGACCTCATGGCTGGTGGTATCCTTTGGTTCACACATCTCTCAATGAAGAGCATCAACGTCTACAAGTATCCCATTGGTAAATTGAGGGTACAACCAGTAGGCATTATCATCTTCGCAGCTGTTATGGCTACTTTAGGTATGTTTTCTCAAGTCATGTCCTTGTTTACTTCTCGTTAGACTATCATCGTTGTCTTAAATATTAAAGAATAATTATTTTGCATTTCCAGGATTCCAAGTATTTCTTCAAGCAGTTGAAAAGCTGGTAGTGAATGTGACTCCAGATAAATTGTCCCCGCCACAACTCATGTGGCTATATTCAATCATGATCTTTGCAACAGTAGTTAAGCTAGCCCTATGGTTCTACTGCCGGACCTCTGGTAACAACATAGTCCGCGCCTATGCTAAGGTTTATATCTGTTTCTCAATTTGACTAGATTCAAATGAACAAATGAACATAGTTTACCAGAAGAAATGGGCTATTTTTCACAGGATCATTATTTTGATGTGATCACGAATGTCGTTGGTTTGGCTGCTGCTGTTCTCGGTGACATGTTCTACTGGTGGATTGACCCAGTTGGTGCAATCGTCCTTGCAGTCTATACAATTACAAACTGGTCTGGAACAGTGTGGGAAAATGCAGGTTTGCAGTACTTGCTATACCATTAAAACTTGACATATGGAACACCAATTTCCGTATATAGTTCCCCAATCATATAAATAATCTGATGCCACAGGAAAATATTTGGTACAAGAACATCAGTTAGGACACATTGATTGTAGGCCTACTGGACGTGGATGCCTCAAAGACTCAAACTCTATGAAACATGTTATTATATTATTAAATAAAGTTGAAGAATCAGGCCCTCCTGTCGATTTCCATTAAAGAAACCGCCAACAGTTTTAACATAGTCTTTTTTATATAATTAATTAATAGAAATACATAACTTGAATCCACTGATCACTCTGACAGATTTAGGACTGATATATAAGTAAAATTGCAGCATGTTACAGTTTACAGATGACGCTAGCCTGACATATGGTTATTTATTAACACATATTGCTATCCTTGATGCAGTATCGCTAGTAGGTGAATCAGCTCCCCCAGAAATGCTGCAGAAGTTGACATACCTAGCTATCAGACATGACCCTCAAATTAAGCGTGTTGATACAGTTCGGGCGTATACCTTTGGGGTGCTTTACTTTGTTGAGGTTGGTATATCCTCCATCTATTTTCCATAATTTTTCATGCTCTTCTTTTAAGTGAATATATATTCCCTTCCCTGCAATATTAACCAAGATATGTGTACTATATCACGCATCTGTTTGAGACCCTGGGTGCTGCACTGATTCTAAATGAACACTTATTACTGCTTTATTTATTACTATGTGTTTTCCATAGCATTTGTTGGAAGTAGTAGTTGACACAATACTGCATAAATGAATGAGATGTTCACGGTGGGTTAGGAACTGGATTCAGTAGCTTCATACATACAAATAGCACACAACATTTAATTACTTGTATGAACTTCACAACTCATGCTATCAGTGGACTGGCAGGTCGATATTGAGCTCCCGGAGGACTTGCCACTCAAGGAGGCGCATGCCATTGGAGAATCACTCCAGATAAAGATCGAGGAACTTCCAGAAGTCGAGCGGGCATTCGTTCACCTTGATTTCGAGTGTGACCACAAGCCAGAGCACTCGATCCTCAGCAAGCTTCCTAGCAGCCAGCCTTGATTACCATCCGAATTCACTGTGGAAAACGCAAGATGTTGGCTATTTTGCTTGCCGTGCAGGATTCGCTACAGTACTTGGTGTCTTGCGCTATATGAAAGGGCTGAAGTTGAGCTAGGCATTGTTGGCCATCTAAATGAGATAAGCACCAGCGTTGGAGACTGTATAGACTTGTTTTGCGGAGCCCTCTAAGTGTCGTGTTTCGAGTAAAAGTAGGTTATTTTTGCTTCTTGAAGCTGTCATTGTTTGTCTGCCACGAGGGCTGGAATGTGGCAACGTTTGCCACAAAAAGAAAGCAAGCGATTTTTGTGTGCTCAAAATCAGTTTTGTGAACTTAGTATGCCGCTTGAGAAACCCTGTTGGCTAGGGTCGCAAGGAGCGAGCTAGCCCACCCGGGCTCGAGTCCTAAGTGGACCGTGGTGCTTAGAAATTTCTGCTATAAAAATATGCCTCCCAAGGGTTAGTCCTGAATGGTCTTGTTTTTTTTTAAACCTAGTATGCCGCTTTTTTTTACCTGTGTGGTTTGTTCTAAGAAAAAAACATTTGAAAAATGATACACCAACTTCGTTTGTAAATAGGTCATGTTTTAGACCTTTACATGGTACCCAACATGTTTTTATGAAAATTTGTATGTTTGCGAAATTTTCCTCAACTTCTACTTTATGAGTATTTCGGATAACACATATTGTATAACACTATTTTCACCTAACTAATGTGAATATTTTCTTATATATTAGCGCTCGATGTTTGCAAAGTTTGGTTGTACACTTGCTATGAAATCATGTATTTACTGCTCAACTACTTAATCTATTCATTGGTACTTTTTATTGACGGTAATCTATTCGTTTTTTTAAAAGGACAGTAATCTATTTGTTGGTACTTAGCAGTTAGCAAAGGTCCCCCACGGGTGCGGCTATGTGCCGCTTGCTGCGA
This sequence comes from Thinopyrum elongatum, assembly GCA_011799875.1. Taxonomy (NCBI): domain Eukaryota; kingdom Viridiplantae; phylum Streptophyta; class Magnoliopsida; order Poales; family Poaceae; genus Thinopyrum; species Thinopyrum elongatum. The sequence goes on from CM022300.1 coordinate 465,718,190, forward strand.
GACACACGGCTCCCTCCCCTAAAGGGCCCAGTGGTGGGCCGGCCCAGTAGGACAAAGGTCATCATGCTGATGTCGCTCGTTTCCCCCTTTTCCCTTTTATTTATATTTAAAATGCATATATACCAATAACTTAAATTTTAAGAAATTTAAAACCACGAATTTGAAAATTGTTAACATAGAATATATTTTTATTATTGCAGTATTAAAAAATGTTGATAACTTTCAGAAAAAAATGTTTGTGGCAATGAAAATTCTTCCCTGTTTAAAAAAAAAATGGGTGCGGAGTTTTTAAAAGATGTGTATGCAATAGTAAAAATAATATCTGTGCAATGTAAAAAAAATCGCACTATTAAAAATGTACGTGACATTTTATGAAAATATTCCTGCGTTTCAAAAAAAATATTTGTGACATTTAAAACAATGTTATATACAATGTAAAAAATGTCGCGTCGGTTAAAAAAGGGTTACTTCCATTAAAAAGATATATGTGACATTTTAAAGAAATATTAACGTGTTTTCAAAAAAATATGTCTGTGAAATTTTAGAAAATATTTATACAATTTGGAAAAAATGTTTATTGCTACTAGAAAATGTACAGTATGTATTTGGAAAATGTTACCGTGTATTCAAAATGTTCAAAACATGTATTTAAAAAATATACAACATGTATCTGGAAAATGTTACCGTGTATTCCAAAACATGTATTTATAAAAATGTACATCATGTATTTAAAAATGGAATGCGTGTCAGAAAAATGTTTCACGTTTGTTCTTAAAAAATATTTGATGTACTGAGCAAATTAGAAATGTGTTGAAAAAATAAAACAAATAAACACTGACAAAGAAACAAAAAGGAAACGTAAAAGGAAACCTAAGAAAATCAAGAAAGAAACAAATAAAATCAAAGTATAACGAAGAAAGAAAAAACAAAAAATGAGAAAACAAAAGAAACCAAAGTAAAATAAACAAGGAAAGAAAAACCAAAGAAAACGGATGATAAAACAAATAAACTAGAGAAAAAGCAAAAGAAAAGAAAAAACAAACTAAGAAATACCGGAGCAGAGCGAACCTACAGCGCGATACGAGCGGCAACGAGCAACCGCACTCATGGGCTGGCCCGCTATCATCGCCCTTAGGTTTTGAAGAATTTTTTAATTTTTTTTGCAAAACATAGTTGTGCTTCTTGAAAATAAAAGCAAATTTATGCTTCCATGAGAATCATAGTTGTGTTTCTTGTGGAAGCACAAATTTGCCTCCTCGAGAAGCACACTTTGTGCTTTCGCGAGAAGTAAATATGTGCTTCTTCCGTGAGAAGCATAACCTGTGCTTCCCCTCAAAAGTGAAAACCGCAACCATGCTTTCGGGCTCTGTGTTTTTTCTTCCCTTCTTTTCGTTTGCTGAACTTTTGGTATTCATTTTTTCATTTTTTTGTGCAAAATCGTGTCGAAACCTATTAACATGAGATCTACTCCCTCCGTTCCTAAATATTTGTCTTTCTAGATATTTAAACAAGTGACTACATACGGAGCAAAATAAGTGAATCTACACTCTAAAATATGTCTATATACATCCGTATGTGGTAGTCTATTTAAAATCTCTAAAAAGACAAATATTTAGAAACGGAGGGAGTAGTTTTGAAGATCTTGACCCAAGAAATCTAACGATGAATACAGTTTGGTATTTAGGCTCATGGTTTAAAAGATAAAATGTTTTGAATAAATGAATCTACGGAAGAAAAACTTCAAGGTTGCTACAAATAACGCACATGACACACATGCAATGCGTCATTTGTCAGCACCTGAGAAGGTGAAGAGTAACCTTAACTTACTAGGTAGGAAGTGCGGCTTGCCGCACCCGGCAGCATCACTGCCGGACATAGTCATATCCAATCGATAATAGTCACTCAAGCATTGCAAATATAAAAAATAGCATAATATAGTTGTGTTTATCAATCTAATATATCAAATTTATATCAGAAGCATTACATCGATACATACAAATACAGTACGTAGCAATTGGTCCAAGAAGTTTCAGTCCAAAAGACAAGCTATACATATTTAGTTCCAGGCAACTACAAAAGGTGTTATCCAAAAGCAAGCCAAGACATAACAAATACAATAAGTCGTGGCATGTCTTTTAGACACTAAAAAAAGGTACATGCTCAAACATCATTAACTAACTCCCTATCAATCTCGATTCATTTCAATATGAGGGCAAGAATTGAACCGATTCAATTAATTACAATAGAATAATTACACAACAAAAGAGAAAATAAAGGAGGGCAGTAGATGTTTTTTAATAAATCAAAATTGTGATTCTTTAGTTATTTATTTCAGATTTGCAATTCTTATAATTTGTACCTTTTCTAAGTTTTCTAGGCTGCATAATGGATGTCGACAGCCTAAATAAAGGAGGGAGATGCAATGCGAGATAATAAACCTACTTAGTCATGCTATAGCCTAATACTTGATAGCTCGACTAAGTTGTCTCCTTGATTAAATGCTTACACGTCACAACCCTTGCGCTTTCGTGCCTCTCTGAAGAAAGCCACAAGTGCAAATACCTCATGCTCACACGCTTGATCGCGCTATTGATTTAGAAAACAATATATATGAATCATGTTTAATTTTCACCATCACTCCGTTTGGTAGAGTTGACAGCCTGACCGTAGTCATCAACCTTCGAGCCAAAAACGGCAAGGTCAAACTGAGACTCAGGTAACCATAAGAAGAATATGATCATCAACAAAGACGGCAAAGTCAAACCAGGAACCAGATCATGGTTCCTCTAAAAACCAATTTTAGATGAGAAACTGTGGAAAGAAAAAAATAAGAGGTCCTGATTCCTCTAAAATTGATTTTAGATGATAACCCATGGTGCAGAAAGTCAGGGAGGTTTTTTTTCACCAATACGTCGGCAGGGACTCCACTTCCTCCTCTCACCCTCTCTTCTTCCCACCCCATCCCCCTCTATGGCAGGGAGGTTCTTTTTCACCAATACGCCGGCAGGGACTCCACTTCCTCCTCTCACCCTCTCTTCTTCCCACCCCATCCCCCTCTACGCCTCCTCTTTCCACCATATAATCTGGAGCATTTGAACACATAATAGCCATGGAAGGAAATTAGCAAAATTCAAAACAATAAATTTAGTAATCACATCAGGGATGGGTTTAGGAGCTCAAATATACCTCGAGATGGGGAAATCGCTGTTGTCGACACCCTGCTGAACAACCACACATAGGAGCTGCCGGTATCTGACCGACTACCATCTTCTGCCGAGGAGGAAGTTGAGGCGGACACAACACCTCGGGATGGTGCAGAGACGGTGAAATCGCAGCTGTCGACACCCTGCTGAACATCCACACATGGGCGCTGCTGGTATCCACAAATAAATAAATTCAATCCTGCATCGACCATATATATCTTCTCAACCATAGAAAACGATCAAAATATATTATTGTTAGCATGAGAATCTGAGAATACTTACTCTCGCGCTGCACTAACGCTAAGCCTGTCGTAATAATATCCTCGGCTCAAGGTATTTGACCAAAATAATCGAAGAGATATCATCATGCATATAATCCGATTAACAATCTAAATTGCAAGATGAACTTTACATATTTAATTTACCCCTGGACTGAACCATTACATAAGCTAGACAGTTGGTTATTTTCCAAGCCCAAACAGAAGTAAGAGTGATTTAATTACTTACCACAAAAAAATCATATATGAATATCCACACAAATATCTTATGCAGAGTATACTGACAGAAGCAAAATACACTCACAATGAGGGGGGATAACCCCAAGATGCATCTGATTGTTAGTCGCACACTGTGAATCTAAACCAACAGCAGAAACCAGTCACCAAATTCAACAATATGCTTTTGAGTTCTGAATGTAAGATTACACAGATACATCCTGGGCTGAGAGTATTTGAACAAAATAACAGAAGACTAATAATAATTGTTCACATAATATGGTTCACACAGTCTGAATTGCATTATGAATTTTACGAGTACAGATTAATTTGCCCCTGAATCTAACCAAAAGTGGCAGAAGCTACCTAGTTGGCCATTTTTCAGAACAGACCAACACAGATTTACGACCCGTAAGAGTGATTTAACTACTAAGCACAAAAATCTCATAGACCAACCATCCATCCAAATATACTATGTAGGAATGAGCAAAACAGTAGCTTAAGGCCTTTGTTTTGAAAAAAACTGGACAACAAATGAGCAGGATGAGATAACAGTACCATTCTATAAATGAGTGGGATGAGCGAATAAACAGCAGGTGAGACTGGACAACAAATGTGGGAACCTACAATTTATTTTCCAGCGCCAAGCTAGGATGAAGAATTGAGGTAAGCATTGTTCGTTTACAATCAGCGCAATATAATTTGCAGTATGCTAAACCTGACAGAAGACATCACAAAGAAATTTACAATTACAACCGACGCGAGACATTCTTTTCAGCTATCTTCATATTGATAAGACCACCATATCATGAAATAGCAATAAAAAACTGTTGTTTTGATATTCTTTTCACCAGCTTCCAAATTTTGAGGTCTCAGCAGGTTGCAGCTAGTATGGTAGCAAAAGGCAGTAGCAACACATGTAATACTAAAAGAAATTCAGCTCTGTTTAAGGTACTACAACAGTCAAGAAAATAGGAGGATTTATAATTATAACCCGACTATCTATACACAATCACAGAGAATCTAGAAGGACCATCTAGCCAAACCACAAAAAGTATATATTTCATGTTATTACCTGAAATGGAGTTTCATTGAAGCATTCAGTTCAACGATAAACCATGCCATCTTGATTCAGGCCTTGTAGGTATGTGAAAGGACCAAACAATGCTATCTCACAATTTAGTATTCCCTCGGTGTGAGCCTCTCCTGCATAAGCAGTTTTGAGATAAAAAAAAGTTAGAGAAAGTCGCCTTTATATACCTGTTTCAGTCCTTCAGTTGTGCATAATGCTAATTGACACAAAAGAAATATACTTAGCTGGAAGTAAAATTAATTAATTACATTTCCGAAAGATATTACTCTCACATACATCGGTTAATTCTACATTGCTTAAACTAAAATACATATTGTATTCTAGTTCAGTTCGACTACTGTTGTGTTCTGCTAGATGAAAACAAACTCAAACTCCTGTTGTGAATCCTACATTGCTTAAACTAAAAGACATTTTTATTCGAGTAAAAATATGAGGCGCCTATATGTCCTGGGTATTGATCATTCAGTAAATTTTGAGGCACCAAGATGCTGAAGCAGTATGGTTGACCATTAATCAAGTAACAAAATAGTCCCTCTGTTCCGTAATATAAGATGTTTTTGCAAGCTGTGTTAGCTTGCAAAAACGTCTTATATAAGGGACGAAGGGAGTATTACTCTATCAATACCTAGCACATATTAAGCCAACAGATAAATTAAATTTACTGAATTAGTACAAATAAACATATAGACAATAAAAAGAAGAAGCTTTGAAGCACATTCATAAGATCGGCGATGCCACCATAAATGAGTACTCCCAGCACCAACGCAATGATTTTGCATGAAGCACAATTAGGAACAATGGTTGATGGATACCAAACAGCAAGAACAAAAAGATGCATGCAATTGGAAGAGGTAGTTTGTAATTGCTATTGCATGGTTACACTATAGTCAACAAAGACTTGAAATGAAATAAGTAAATGACTACGCTGGCAGATGTAGCTTGCAATTAAAAGGAAACCACAAGAAAAATAAGTACCTGAAGAAATAGGAACCACGACGTCTCTATCTATCAATCCTCGTAAGGGACATATATGCCGCTAAGGATTTGTATAGTTATGCTACAACATATTAATACACTCGTAAGGTCCACCTACAGTTAATTTGATGAACCAATGGGGTTACCTCCTTAGCTGACACGTGTGCCCAGCATGATGTCTTTAAATCCGAGCATTGTGTTGTTACATAGTTTAGTTTCAAAGGTCCAATTCCACCTTCAAGAAAAGAAAAAGGAAGAGTCAGTCATTGAGAAGTACACAAAACTTGCTCATTAAAAAACAGAACTAATTTGTTTGTAGCATAATATGACATCAGGCATGATCTGTTTTTTAGTAGTCCCCTGTTTAAGTATTAGCCTTAACATTAATTTAGTAATCGATGTCGAAACAAAAAGAAATAAGCAGTGAATTGTTGATTCACATGTAGTAAATATTTCTCTACAATGGGAATTTAAATCAACCCCCTGCCCTCAACCTCTCAATTTGGCCACAGTGATCGAATGAACAACCAGAATAAATAAAAACCTTGTCGCCTGAAGTGAAAAAAGAACAGCCATGTTGGAGCAACAAATGGAAAAACTACTACTTGAAAGAGTACTTTAATTTTGACTTCTATCTAAATTTCATTTCTGTCAGGTGGCTACTGTCTTCCACTCCAACCCAATAAGCACACATGTACGAACAAAAGTAGAATATATTTGAGCATTGGTGTCTCTGTTTCTAAGTAAATGACAACAATGAATCAAGAAACTCGGTAGAGCAATGTATCCATTTCTCAAGGAACGAATGTTCTCAAACTTCAAAATGCCACATAGAAAATTATCATACAGTGGAGATAATGAAGAAAACAAAATACATCCAGTATATTCACAATCTCACCGCTCGTATGGCTCTGCTTTGAGGCATTCGACAGCCTGAGGCCCTTCCTGTACACCATGGCCGTCAGCCCGGACTTGACATGGATCCCCATGACGTCCACGCCCAGGTACCACTGGCGAGCAGTGAGTGTCTCAATCAACTTTGATACAAAAAATACGGAGGCAAGGATGTAACCTTCATGGGGGAAGGCAATTTTGCCACTGAGGTAGTCCACAAAGTAGCTGATCAGGTAGGGGCCAACATAGGACACGACGGTGTTCACCGCGGCGAATTCGCCGTTGATGGCCGCCTCGCGCCAGAAGGACTTGAGTATTGCCCATGCCAGCGATGGCTGCTTGTCAGGGCACTCCATCCGTTGGCGCTCATAGTGCCTGCTCATGGCCTTATAGCAGAATTTGGCACGATCCTTGTGAGCCAGCAGGGGTATGTCAGCCAGCTCGAGCGGCCTCTTGGCCCCAACCGAGAGCAAAGGACTAAGCCATGAGAGTGTTGCAAGGCTGAGAATCCCGGCATCGCCATAGGGAGTCACCCGCAGGCAGCCGGGCTCCTCCTCGGCATCTCTGCGCTGTGCGCCGAGCAAAAGGGGCTCATGGACACCGGTGTCATCATCACTAAACTCCAACTCCACACCTGGAACCCATCACACCAACCAGGCAGAGGAAGCCGAGGGCCGGCAGCGACGCGAAGTTGGCGACCATGTGCGCGTAGTCCGCATCATGGTCGTCGGCGCTCATGAGGTGCCTGGAGTCGTCGAAGGCGATGGCGGCGGAGAACGCGAAGGAGAGCACCCACCAGACCCGGACGAGCGCCGGGAACCTGCCCCGGCCGCCGGCGCGCGCCCGCAGCGCGAGCGCCAGCAGCGCCGCCCAGGCCAGCGCCTGCACGGCCGGCAGCAGCGCCTCGGCCTCGACGGGCGCCGCCGCCGCCACGGCCTCGTAGCTCAGCGCGGCGAGCTGCGCCAGCAGGACGTAGCCGTAGAAGGCGAGGGCGGCCCTGAACCAGGCGCCCCCGGCGGGCGGCGAGGAGGCGAGGGGCGCCCCGGCGAGGCCCCCATCGGCGCCGGCGGCGGGGAGGGTGCGGCGGGGCGGCTTGAGGCAGGAGGGGCAGCGCGAGGCGAGGGCGCGGGCGCCGCGGAGGAGCAGGAGGAGGAGCGCGAGGGCGAGCAGCACGGCGTGCGCGGCGGCGGCGGCGGCCTCCGTGAGGGGGAGGGTGTGGTCAGGGGAGTGGGGAGCGGAGGACTGGAGGGGAGGAAGAGAGGTGGACGACGCCGTCGCGGCCGTCTCATTGATTGGGGAGGTACCAGCAAATTGGAAAAGGCCATGTGGCGCCAGCCTCTGTGAAATCCCGAAAACGCCCTCGGCGGGGCAAGGAAATTTCAGGCGGTGGCACAAACCCGGTGTCTATTCCCAGCAGCACCGTTCACACCCACATCGAAACCCAATGACAAAGCTGGCCCACACCGCCTAGGCCCCGCCTGTCATGGAGAGGTGGGAAGGTAGCACGAGTGAAAAACGAAGCACACTATTCATTGTAGCAATGTTTCTATCGATCCGACGGCCAAGATTGTTCCATCTCAAGATTCGACGGGCAGGATTCGTTTGGATGGCTAATCCGACGGCCAAAAATCCAATGCCCTGAGAAGCCTGCATTTTGCTCCACACTCTAACAATACAATGGGATGATTTTGGTATACCCCCGTCGCCTTCCACACACACACACACAAAACAGATTCTTTTGTGTGTGAAGAAAATACGCTGCTTACTTTATCTCGTTTCAGCCCATGATCCGAACATATGGTCCAGGTACTGAAAGAAGATTCGGCTCGTTAAGCAGAAGCAGACCAACGGTGAGCAGTAAACCAGACCTACTAGATGAGACGTCAGGATTCAACTCATCAATCAAAAAAAAAAAGAGACGTCAGGATCGACCGTGCCGGACGTTTCCAAATTGCAGTGCTACACGTCAACTAGGTCGAGATCTCTGCCACGTGAGGCTCTGGGCCTAGACAGAGTAAAGATCAGCTTGATGCCAGGCTAGTGTATGTTTTTTTCCTCGCCAAATAAAGAAAGAAAGAAAGAGTGATGACACGAAAACATGTGGCCCGGACGCGAAACAAGGATCCAGCACATGGCCTCTGGACTGGACACGCATTCGCATTTGAAAGAGATATATACATTTGCCGCAAAAAAAAAGAGAGATATATACATATGCATATACGTACACGTACGTGCCCCTCGCTTCCAGATGCGTGCGTACGAAATCCGTGCAACGGAGATATTCCTTCATGCGATGGTTCTCACGCGCGCTGCAGCGCTCACTTTCCGACACGATTAGAAGGAAACTGCGGCGTGGTTCAGTTATGATTAGAAGGCAAGTTTCCGTCAGAAAAAAAAGGATTAAAAGGAAAGTTGGGTTGGGCCCCCACCCCCACCCCTGAAAATCAGGGGGGGCAGAAAGATTAGATGTAAAAATTATCATGTTCATGCATGGATGGGCTCCTTGCGTGGTTAAAGGAATAGATGGGGCCATCGTTGTTGAATTGGAAAGGACATTATCACGGTTGGAAACTGATCGGGACGCATAAAGGGCTTCGAGCGTTGGCACGAGCGATCGCGTAAGAGTCTTTTCGTTCTCCTCATCCTCATCATAAATAAAAACACGGAGCAACTTATGGCAACATTGTGGTTGCTGTGTAGTTAACTGGACTGAACCGTGGCTTTCATGGTGGAGTTTTGAGACGGTCATGCGCAGCATGTTAGTAGGTTCCATCATCTTCACTCCATATCTTGCGGTACTAGCAAATTTTAGAACACGGTGACTATCTCTATTTCTAATGGAGAAGTCCGTACGTCGTTTGGTTGGTTCGCATGTAGTCATTAATGCGAAAATAGTTAAGAAACCGAGTACCGAATTAATTAACAAATCAAACCATTAATGCAATTAATTACTTGATTACTAATTATGGGTGCAAGTAATAAGGATTTTTCACACAAAATAAATTTTAAAACCAAGCCATTAATGCAATTAATTCATTAGACATACATTTAATTAGCCGTGTAGATAATTGGAAGTAGAAATTTATTCTAATTTGGTAGAAAATTAATTAATTAGGTAGGTAATTAATTCGGCCTTCTGATAATTAGGCATGCAATTAATTTATTCTGCAATTAATTAACTAGGTAGACAGTTAAGCGTGTCCAATAATTTAAAAGCGCTCGCTGGTAAGGATGACCAGCAGGCTCTCATCGACTGTCAGTGGCTTTAAGCGACATCACCGACCAGTGCTTTCGAATATGGACAACGGCCACCACGCGCTTTCGATGTGGGCGATCAAGCGGTTGATAAGATGGATGATGACCATGCTCTATAGGACGTCCATACACTCACAGTTGCCAAACATTCACAGGTGAGGTCAACAGGCGCTCGAGGACAACCAAGCATTGACGATAAAAGATTTTGACCGCCCATTCGAGGACGACGGTGAAAATAGTTTGGAAACGAATGCCAAAACAATAATCAAGCCATTTATGCAATTAATTAAGTTCATTTCAATAGGAATTTTTTAGCACGGAATCAATTTGAATACTGAGTTATTAATGAAATTAATTAATTACGCTGATAGCTAATTAAGCCAGTAGATAATTAGAAATAGGAATCTCTACTCCTAAAGGGGGAGTTGGTAGCTTCTCATCACCGATTTATTTTTGTCTCATTTTTTACGCCTCACCTCTCATCACCCCCTGCCACTAATTTTCCTCTCTCCCGTTAAAAATCCAAATCCCATTAAAGGGGAAGATATTCGTGCTTATTTTGGTAGGTGCTGAGTCAGAAATAATTGGTAAATAAGGATTCAGAAATCATACCATACATCTGAGATCACCTCCCTAAAAGAGAGACAAAATATTTTTCTCAACAACCTTTAAAAAAAATCAGATATTACTCAATAACTAATGGCTAATAACGCATTATGCCATTTATTATTAACATTAGCTCTATTATTAATTGACAATCACAAGTTTCCTAACAATTTTTTTTTCTTATGGATGTACACATCCGCGCGCCCCTGCGGAGGGACGCCGTGCGCGGCACCATGGAGGACGCTGTGTCCAGGCCTGACGCCGATGTAATGCTCGAGAATGCCATGGTGGGAGCATGGCGTCGAGAACGGCCATGGAGGAAGGCGGTTCATTGGACCGCCACGTACATGTGTTTGTGAACGGGATCATATTCTATTTCTTGTCAGTTATACAGATAGCCAGCCAGAATATATTCTCAAATCAAGTGTATCATTCAAATGTCAAGAAATTCTAAGTAGGGATTTTTTTTCCCAATTAGCCAGATAATTAATTGATTTAATTGACAGTTAATTAGGCATGCATAGAGTTAGGTAGACAGTTAATTGCGCTGAATCATTTTGAAATCACTCATGGACAAGGACGGTCAACAGGCTCTCAGCGTCGCGAGCACCATAGACAACGGCCACCATATGCGCTCGCGACATGGGCAACCAAGCGTTCACCAAGATGCATGACGACCATGCTCTGCAGTATGTCCACACGCTGACGGTTAGTGAAACTTTCGTGGGCGAGGACAACAAGACACTACAGTGGCCAGGTAGTTCATTCTATAGTAGAAAGAAAGAGTGTTGCAAGAATAAGAAGGGAAAAGAATTAAAGCGGCCAAATGATCCATTGTGTTGGAGAAGAAAAGAATGTTTCAGAAAATAAAGCGAAAAAAGAAATGAAGAGTATTCTATAAAAAAAGGTAGGATCGAGAACTAAAACTAGCGCAGAAGGAGGAAGAAGAAGATGAGACGTCACTGACGAACACACTGATGTTGACGTGGAGCTGGTTGGGGCAACGAAGATTGACGAAGAGGGTAGGAATAAAAGATGTAGGGAAGGACGAGGAAGAGAAGAACAATAAGTACTTCTTGTAACACCCCCAGTGGTTAGCTACAGTAATCACCTTCTTGATTATGCCATGTCATCAGGATCAATAGTGCTTAATCATCATTAGTATCATATCTCTTTTCAAATTCAAATTCAAATGAAAATTCAAACTGAAAGTGAAAATAAAAAATTGTTCAAAATTGAAAACTAAATTGTTCATAATATTGTAAATAATCCAGAGATAATTCTAAAATTATATTCAACATATACTAAATAAATTATGTGACTCTAACAACCACAAAACAGAGTTATTTAACCCTTATTCTCTTATTTAAAATCCAAATAAAATCATTTGTACTCCAAACCATTTTCTAACAATGTCTAATATTGCACTGTGAATATTTGGGCAAGTCTCATATTTTACCAAAAGTCATTTGAAATAAAAACAAAAGACAAAAGACAAACAAAACAGAAAAGAAAAAGGAAAATAGAAAAGGGGAAAAGGCCCAGGGCACTGGACTGAGTCCATAGTGCCGGCCCAGCCCACTTCCCACCTCATCCCCTACCTACTGCTCACCCCGCGCCTCGCTGTCGAGCGCTCTGCGTGCACGCACGCCCGCGCCCAGGCCCCCCTCTCCTCCTGCTCGACAGCGGCCTCGCCCACTCGTGGTGGATAAAGGGCGAGCCCTGGCGCTTCCCTGGCCTCTCCCTTGCGCACTCGCTCATTCCCCTCCCCTTCCTTCTCTGGCCGAGCGGAACGGACGCCGCACGCCGTGCTCCGACGCGGCCACCGGTGACCCCGCGGCCTTTGGACCTGTCCATCTGCTCCGCCGCGGTCGGCTCCTTCCTCTGGTGGCTCCAGCCGTAGCGGGGAGGTCCTGCAGTGCCGAACCCCTTCCGAACGCGTCTCCGACCGCCGCCGTTCGTCTCTGTCTCCGGCGACTCGCTGCTGCGCCGAAACTGTCGTGGGTCTTTCGTGACCGCTGCGGTGAGCTCCATTTCCCCCTCCCTCCTTCTTTTGCTCGTTTCCCTAGCCCGTGCGAAGCCGCCGTCGTATGTTGCTCCGGTTGCCGCCATTGCCAGCGAACTGCTTAGTGCAGTGCCGCCCGAGCTCCGCCACTTTGCCCGTCGTACTCCAGGAGTTCCCAGTAGACCGCCTAGCTACCTAGTGCGCTCGAAAGCGAGCTGTGCACGCGCGGCCGAATCCACCCGAATGCCGCCGCCGCAAACGTCGTCGCCGGCGTCATTTCCGGCAAGCCCCAGCCCCTTCCGACCACACCACTCGACGCAGTTTTTCCCTAGCTCTCGAACGCAAGTTGTGGCGCGCGAAATGATGCATCGTGGGCGATTTTCGACGGACTCCGGCGAAGTTCCGGCCGTCGCCGCTGCGATTCGTCTCGCCGGCAGTGGTGTCCGACGTGGCCGGTGGGTCCCACCCCCAGTGCCACTGCCAGTGGGCCAGGCCAGCCCCAGTTGACCAGTCACTGACTGGTGGGGCCCCTCTCCCTGTGTCTATGACATATGGGCCCCCCTGTCAGGTGCATAATTAACTAATTAGGTTAATAAAAATAATTAAATTAGCCTAACCTGTCACTGACTGCTGGGCCCCACCTGCTAATTAACCCAGTTAATTAATTTAACCCCTCTGTTAAAGACACAGTGTATGACGTGTGGGCCCCACCTGTCTGGTTTGACCCTGGTCAGCCCCTGTTGACTTGCTGATGTCATGCTCAGGTCATGCGGACGTCACTTTACACTGTTTCGGATAATGTTGAATTTAAATAAATAATTAAATTCCAGAAATTAATAAAAACTTTAGAAAATCATATAAAATAATCCGTAGCTCAGATCGAAAAACTTTATACATGAAAATTGCTCAGAACGACGAGACGAATCCGAATACGCGGTCCGTTCGTCCGTCACACGTCCCTAACTATCCGAACATGGAACCATTCCCCTCCGGTCATCTGTTTGACAAATGTCCGGAACCGGGAAAACATTCCCGGATGGATTCCCCCTTCCTCGGTGACGTGCAACCATACGTTAGGACACACCCGGCACTGCGTATTGTCATGTCATACATTGTGTAGCACTTGCTTGCTTAGTATTTACTGTTTCCTCCCCCTCTTCTCTCTCGATAGACCCCGACGCAGTTCCCGGTACCGACGCAGCTCCGGAGCCTGACGACACCGTTGACAACCTTGCCTTTGCCAGAGCAACCAGGCAAGCCCCCCCTTTGATCATCCCAAAATCGCCCATTCTATTTTCTCATGCTTGCATTAGAATTGCTGCTGCCTATTCTGATGCATAGCCTGTTTATTGTAACCTGCTGTTGATAATTACCTGCATATCCTAAACTGCTTAGGATAGGCTGGGTAGAGACCTATCAGTGACCCCACTTATCCCGATTGCCCCGCTGAATTATCCGAAGACCCGATCAACGGGATTGAAGACTAGACCCCGGCACTGCACATCACCCCCCCCCCCTTAGTTGTAATGACACTGCAGCGTTACTATCGAGTGCCGAGGGTGATACCTCGTGTAGCACTTCTGATGTTAACTCTGTAGAGTAGCTATTCGGTCGTGGTCATCGAGGGTGATTCCTCCTTCACCGCTTCCGATAACGACGCCGTCGTACAACACCTCAAGTGTGAACCCAGCGAGGGTGATTTCTCCGAGTTCACCTTGACGGGTATATCGGGTAGGAATCCAACAAGGGTGATACCTCGGATTCCCCCTGATGATACGGACACACAGATACTTGGGCTGTACTATTGTTACTTGGAAAGGCGGGACGGCCCTAAGGGGTACCCGCGTGTGATGTGAAGACGGGTTGCCTGGATGGTGCCCGAGTGATGGATACGAGGCGTGGCCGGGCATTCTTGGCCCTTGCCGCAAGTCCTCGAGACGGGGCGACGGGGTCACATCGATCGTGAGTCTCTTCTCGTTACCGCACCCCCAAGGTACTAACGGTTTGTAATGTGATCTGAGTGGGCCTCTGGCCCGATAGCACTAACCACCACGTGGGCATAGTATGGGCGTTCTGCATCGTATGCATCAGCCGAAAGCTCTGTCAGACGTCCAATTCAGCATGGCGGCACGGACGGACCGGCGCCTTCCTGTAGTGTTGGTGCCTGGCTTCACCGTGTGCGCAACGACCCGGAGTGCACAGGGCGATGGCCAAGACCCCTGAGTGCTTAGGTTGTAGACCGGCGGGGACCTCTCTGCTGAGCTGTAGGTAGGGTTGCGGTGTGTCGTTTGGCCAAGGCCGGGCATGACCCGGAAAAGTGTGTCCGGCCGGAGTTAAGCGAGCGTGGTGGGTAAGTTGGTGCACCCCTGCAGGGAAGAACTAATCTATGCATAGTCGGATCCTCGGTAACGGACACTCGGAGTTGTATCCCGATCGACACAACTAGACCATGAGATGATACCTGGATATAGGGCTCTGGGATTGCTTCTCGCAGGTAGTCGAGAAGGGATCTCAGGACGAGGTTGATGACTGTATGGCTCTGGGATTGCTTTCTCGCAGGGAGTCGAGAAAGGATCTCTGGGTGAGGATGAGACTTAATGATACTATTACTTTATGCGGTACTAATCTACACTCTTCTAATGCTGCAAGACCGCTGAAGATGCTAGTCTTCGGTAGGACTAGGCTTTCCCCTCTATTCTGGCATTTCTGCAGCCCAGTCCACATATACAGCCACTCTTTGATAATGTTGCATATGTAGTGTAGATCCTTGCGTGCTGAGTACTTCGGATGAGTACTCACGGTTGCTTTGCTTTCTTTTTCCCCATATCCTTTTGGTGCAACCAGATGACGGAGCCCCTGAGACAGCTGCCCCCGCCGACGATCGCTACTACTACCCCGAGGATGGATACTACTGCGAGCTGGCCGACGACCAGGAGTAGGTTCGAAGGGTCCCAGGCAGGAGGCCTGCGCCTTTCGATCGTAGTGTTTTTCTTTTGCCCTACCTTCTAAGGGCCTATCTGTGTTTCCTTTTATATCTGTACTCAGATATCTGATGCTTCCGCTGACGCTTGTACGCAAGCTTATGTATTCGAGCCCTCGAGGCCCCTGGCTTGTAATATAAAGCTTGTATGACTTTATTTATGTTTTAGAGTTGTGTTGTGATATCTTCCCGTGAGTCCTTAGGCTTGATCATGTGCATTTGCATGTATGATTAGTGCACGATTGAGCCGGGGGTGTCACAAGTTGGTATCAGAGCCGACTGACTGTAGGAACCCCCTCTTTCCAACTCCTTGGCCGAAGTTGAGTCTAGTGGTCCAAAAACTATTTTACTAACTTGGCTGTGTGGCTTACGGGCCCACGTCGCCAATTGGGTGGTATTAGGATCTTTTATTTCTCGTCTATACTCTGGGACTCTGATCTCTCTTATATTCGGGTTAAAATTTACTAACTCCAACATTAGGTTCTCGTGATCACATCCACCCGGAGTTCTAAAATATCCCCCCTTGCTCCTAGATTGTGGGCCAGATTCTGCTTACAGGATCCTTTTATCGAGGGCACCCTGTGTTGTCACTTGCAGATTCCTCGCCCCGACAGTTTTCTCCGACGTGGATATAGCCTTTGCTATGTCACGTTGTTGTAATCCTCACCGCGTGCCTGCGCGCCGCCGAGTTTGTCTAGCTGCGAGCGTTCCCGTGCGCGTACTATTCGTTTGAATCCAACTCTGTGCATGGATTGGTATGTCTTTGACGACTACTATTATATATCTAATGTCTTTCCTGTTCTTTCCCGTGTTACATCATGAATAACTTCATACACCTGCAGTTTTAATTGCTAAACTGCCCCTGTTGAATTGGCAGGATGGCTGACGATCCCCCACCTCCACCTTATATTGCCGAAATGATGCAGCAGTTTGAACTGAACCGTCAGGTTATGATCGGGATATTGGCTTAGTTTCCAAACCAGAATGCTCATCAACAGCCTACCCCAATAACACTGCCAGAATTCGTGCGCCTCAATCCATCAACTTTTCGCAGCTCGACTGATCCAATGGATGCTGATGATTGGCTCCGTGACATTTCCTTCCAGATGAAGTCGGCCAATGTTACCCCTGACAGTTACGTCACCTATGCGACGTATCACCTGAGGGGATCAGCTGCTCAATGGTGGGAAAGCCACAAGGGTATGTTGCCTGTAGAGACTGAAACCACTTGGCATGAATTTCAGTCAGCCTTTCATGCACGGTACATTCCTCAAGGTCTGATGGACCAGAAGAAGCAGGAGTTCCGCAAACTCTCTCAGGGTAAAATGACTGTGGATGAATATCAGAGGAAATTTCTTGAATTGTCCCGTTATGCTGAAGATGATGTCTGCACTGACGCACGCCAGCAGGAGAAATTCCGTGAAGGACTGCGTACAGATATAAACCTTGCACTTGCTGTCCATGATTGCACAGACTTCGCGACGCTTGTCAGCCGATCTTTCCAAGTTGAAACTGCTCTGACTAAGTACCAGGAGTCGCTCAAGCGCACTCGTGATGTTGGTTCGTCTTCGGGTCAGCCTGTTCAGAAACGTCAAGTCTGGATCCCACATAATGTTCATCACCGACCTGCTCCAACACCAAGGCCGTCTTATGTTGCACCTCGTCTGCCTCCGCCGCCAAGACAGCTAACGATCCAGGGTGGACAGTCCAATGCCGTAGCTCCTCTCCCTAATGATGGTTTATGCCGCAAGTGTGGACAGCCCGGGCACCATGCTTTCAACTGTCATCAGGGTCAGCCTTAGAATGCTTCACGTCATCCTGTTGTTCGTAGGAAGGGCCATCGGACCCATCATTCCAGGAATCGTAATGCCAGACTACCTGCTAATCAGCTTGTTCATGTCAACCAAGTCAACATGGAAGAAGCTCGACAGGACCCCAAAATTGTGATGGGCACCCTTCTAGTGAATTCAATCCCAGCTTCAGTCCTCTTTGATTCTGGAGCATCGCACTCCTTCATGTCCGAAAGTTTTGCGCGAAGCCATGATATACCTTTCGAGGAGATGTCCACCCCATTAGTAATCCAGTCACCTGGGGCTAATTGGCAAACTACCATGGTAAGCCACGGTAACCACATTGTGACCGGAGGATTGATGTTCCCCGTTTCACTCATTGCTCTCAAGACCTCCAACATAGACATTATTCTGGGAATGGACTGGTTGAAGCCTCATAAAGCTTTGATTGACTGTGCCGCTGAAATAGTCCACATCACATACCCTTCTGGCCAGACAGTCAAATACTCAGCCCGAATAGCTCAGGATGCTGAGACTCAAATATATGTTCTGAATGCATTGAATGCTTCACCTCTTGAAGGCATCGAGAATGTTCCAGTGGTTCGTGATTTTCAAGATGTATTTCCAGAGGAACTTCTAGGAATCCCCCTGCTAGAGCGGTTGAATTCGTCATCGACTTGAAGCCCGGCACTACCCCTATTGCGAAGCGTCCTTATAAGATGCCTCCGCATCATCTTCTCGAGCTTAAGGAAGAAATCGACACGTCACTTAAGAAAGGTTTCATCCTCCCCAGTTCCTCTGCTTGGGGAGCACCTTCACTCTTCGTTAAGAAGAAGGATGGAACTAACCGATTGGTTCAGGATTATCGGCCCATTAACCAAGCC
The DNA here is from genome assembly GCA_011799875.1 of Thinopyrum elongatum. Lineage (NCBI taxonomy): Eukaryota > Viridiplantae > Streptophyta > Magnoliopsida > Poales > Poaceae > Thinopyrum > Thinopyrum elongatum. The sequence goes on from CM022300.1 coordinate 465,736,369, forward strand.
ACAATCCAGAACAAATATCCGCTTCCTCGGATCAATGATTTGTATGATCAACTTGCTGGATCATCGGTGTTTTCTAAACTCGACTTGAGGTTGGGTTACCATCAGATCCGTGTTCGTGAAGAGGATATTCCGAAGACTGCATTTGTTACTAGCTATGGCTCTTATGAGTACACTGTCATGTCATTTGGCTTAACAAATGCTCCAGCCACATTCTCCAGTCTGATGAATTACATCTTCATGGATTACCTCGACAAATTCATCATGGTTTATCTAGATGATATCCTGGTTTATTCGAAGAATAAAGAAGAACATGCTGAACACCTCCGTCTTGTACTGGAAAGGCTCCGAGAACACCAGTTGTATGCCAAATACTCCAAATGTGAATTCTGGCTTTCTGAAGTAACCTACCTTGGTCATGTGATTTCCAAGGATGGCATTGCTGTTAACCCGGAACGAGTTTAGGCTATTCTTGACTGGACTCCTCCGAAGAACGTCAAGCAAGTGAGAAGTTTTCTCGGCCTTGCAAGCTATTGCCGTCGGTTTGTTGAGAATTTTTCTAAGATTGCTAAGCCCCTGACTGATCTGCTTCACAAGGGCGTTAAGTTTGAATGGACAGAAAAATGTCAGGAAAGTTTTCAAACACTCAAAGACAAGCTAACATCTGCCCCAGTACTTGCTCCTCCAGATTCTCGCAAAGACTTTGTGATTTATTATGACGCATCCCGTGAAGGATTAGGCTGTGTCCTAATGCAAGAGCGTAAGGTGTTTGCTTACGTCTCTCGATAGTTGTGCCCACATGAAGAAAATTATTCGGTACATGATCTAGAACCAACTGCTGTCATCTATGCACTGCAGTTGTGGCGACATTACCTCCTCGGTAATCGTTGCGAGATATACACGGACCATAAAATTCTGAAGTACTTGTTCACTCAGCCATCTCTAAACCTCCGTCAGCAAAGATGGATGGAGGCCATTGCGGACTATGATTTGGGTATTTCCTATACCCCTGGCAAGGCTAATGTGATGGCTGATGCCTTAAGCCGCAAGTCCTATTGCGACAACCTCATGGTTAGGCGAGCTCAACCTCGTCTTTTTGAAGAACTGTGCAAGCTGAATCTGCGTATTGTTCCATAGGGTTCTCTTAATAACCTTGTGATACAACCAGATCTTGAGAAAGCTGTTAAGAATGCGCAAGCTAAAGATGCTGAAGTTGATCTGATAAAGAAAAATCTTCACCTTGAAAAGTACAGGGATTTCTCGCAGTCTGAAGATGGAACCTTGTATTTCAGAAACCGCATTGTGGTACCTCGCTTCGAGCTTATGACTGACAAAGTCATGAACGAGGCCCATGATACCCCGCTGTCTATTCATCCGGGTAGCACCAAGATGTATCGTGATCTCCGTCAAAGGTACTGGTGGTCTAAAATGAAGCAGGATATTGCTCGATATGTTGCTGAATGTGATGTTTGCCGTCGCGTTAAAGCAGAACATCAGAAGCCTGCTGGAATTCTGCAACCACTTCCTATTCCTCTATGGAAATGGGATAAGGTTCAGATGGATTTCATTACTGGCCTTCCCAGGTCACAGAAGGGTCACGATGCTATTCTTGTCGTCGTCGACCAACTCTCTAAAGTTGCACACTTTCTGCCCGTCAAGGAAACTATCACTGCTAGTCAGTTAGCAGAGTTGTATATCTCCAGAATTGTTTCACTCCACGGTATTCCAAAGGAGATCAGTTCGGACCGTGGCGGTCTTTTCACCTCCAAGTTCTGGGAAAGTTTCCAAGAAGCTATGGGAACTCATATTACCTGGAGTTCAGCTTATCACCCCCAGTCCCAAGGCCAAGTTGAGCAAGTCAATCAAGTGCTTGAAGACATGCTTCGGGCTTATGTTATATCGTTTGGCAAGAAGTGGGAAGAATCTCTTCCTTATGCGGAATTCTCATATAACAACAGCTATCAAGCCAGCTTGAAAATGGCCCCCTTCGAAGTACTTTATGGACGTAAGTGTCGAGCCCCTCTAAATTGGTCAGAAACTGGGGAACGACCGCTCGTGGGTCCGGATATTATTCAACACGCCGAAGAGCAAGTCCGTATCGTTCGAGAAAATCTCAAGGCGGCTCAGGACCGCCAGAAGAGCAACTATGATCACAAACGATGGGGTTTGACTTATCAACCTGGTAATCAAGCTTATTTGCGAGTCACTCCTATGAAGGGCACTCACCGTTTTGGAATTAAGGGCAAGTTAGCTCCACGCTACATTGGTCCTTTCCGCATTGTTGCTAGACGTGGTCAGGTGGCATATAAATTGGAGTTGCCGCCGCAATTCTCTCATATCCACGACGTCTTCCATGTGTCGCAACTTCGTCGTTGCTTCAAGGAATCTCCGCACCGCGCAGTGGATCACGAAATGCTCGAATTGCAAGATGATCTATCTTATAAGGAGCATCCGATCCGCATCCTCGATGAAGCTGAACGTCGGACACGTCAAAAGGTTACCAAGTTCCTCAAAGTGCAGTGGTCAAATCATACTGAAGATGAAGCCACTTGGGAACGCGAGGATAATCTTCGTGCGGAATACCCCGAACTTTTTCCTTCTACCTCTTAATTCTCGGGACGAGAATTCTTGTTAGTGGAGGAGACTTGTAACACCCCAGTGGTTAGCTACAGTAATCACCTTCTTGATTATGCCATGTCATCAGGATCAACAGTGCTTAATCATCATTAGTATCATATCTCTTTTCAAATTCAAATTCAAATGGAAATTCAAACTGAAAGTGAAAATAAAAAATTGTTCAAAATTAAAAACTAAATTGTTCATAATATTGTAAATAATCCAGAGACAATTCTAAAATTATATTCAACATATACTAAATAAATTATGTGACTCTAACAACCACAAAACAGAGTTATTTAACCCTTATTCTCTTATTTAAAATAAAAATAAAATCATTTGTACTCCAAACCATTTTCTAACAATGTCTAATATTGCACTGTGAATATTTGGGCAAGTCTCATATTTTACCAAAAGTCATTTGAAATAAAAACAAAAGACAAAAGACAAACAAAACAGAAAAGAAAAAGGAAAATAGAAAAGGGGAAAAGGCCCAGGGCACTGGACTGAGTCCACAGTGCCGGCCCAGCCCACTTCCCACCTCATCCCCTACCTACTGCTCACCCCGCGCCTCGCTGTCGAGCGCTCTGCGCGCACGCACGCCCGTGCCCAGGCCCCCTCTCCTCCTGCTCGACAGCGGCCTCGCCCACTCGTGGTGGATAAAGGGCGAGCCCTGGCGCTTCCCTGGCCTCTCCCTCGCGCACTCTCTCATTCCCCTCCCCTTCCTTCACTGGCCGAGCGGAACGGACGCCGCACGCCATGCTCCGACGCGGCCACCGGCGACCCCGCGGTCTTTGGACCTGTCCATCTGCTCCGCCGCGGTCGGCTCCTTCCTCTGGTGGCTCCAGCCGAAACGGGGAGGTCCTGCAGCGCCGAACCCCTTCCGAACGCGTCTCCGACCGCCGCCGTTCGTCTCTGTCTCCGGTGACTCGCTGCTGCGCCGAAACTGTCGTGGGTCTTTCATGACCGCTGCGGTGAGCTCCATTTCCCCCTCCCTCCTTCTTTTGCTCGTTTCCCTAGCCCGTGCGAAGCCGCCGTCGTATGTTGCTCCAGTTGCCGCCATTGCCGGCGAACTGATTAGTGCAGTGCCGCTCGAGCTCCGCCACTTTGCCCGTCGTACTCCAGGAGTTCCCAGTAGGCCGCCTAGCTACCTAGTGCGCTCGAAAGCGAGCTGTGCACGCGCGGCCGAATCCACCCGAATGCCGCCGCCGCAAACATCGTCGCCGGCGTCATTTCCGGCAATCCCCAGCCCCTTCCGACCACACCACTCGACGCGGTTTTTCCCTAGCTCTCGAACGCAAGTTGTGGCGCGCGAAATGATGCACCGTGGGCGATTTCCGACGGACTCCGGCGAAGTTCCGGCCGTCGCCGCTGCGATTCGTCTCGCCGACGGTGGTGTCCGACGTGGCCGGTGGGTCCCACCCCCAGTGCCACTGCCAGTGGGCCAGGGCAGCCCCAGTTGACCAGTTGACTTGGTCAACTGGCTCACTGGGCAGTGCCCAGTCACTGACTGGTGGGGCCCCTCTCCCTGTGTCTATGACATATGGGCCCCCCTGTCAGGTGCCTTATTAACTAATTAGGTTAATAAAAATAATTAAATTAACCTAACCTGTCCCTGACTGCTGGGCCCCACCTGCTAATTAACCCAGTTAATTAATTTAACACCTCTGTTAAAGACACAGTGTATGACGTGTGGGCCCCACCTGTCTGGTTTGACCCTGGTCAGCCCCTATTGACCTGCTGACGTCATGCTTAGGTCATGCTGACGTCACTTTACACTGTTTCGGATAATGTTGAATTTAAATAAATAATTAAATTCCAGAAATTAGTAAAAACTTTAAAAAATCATATAAAATAATCCGTAGCTCAGATCGAAAAACTTTATACATGAAAATTGCTCAGAACGACGAGACGAATCCGAATAAGCGGTCCGTTCGTCCGTCACACGCCCCTAACTATCCGAACAGGGAACCGTTCCCCTCCGGTCATCTGTCTGACAAATGTCCGGAACCGGGAAAACATTCCCGGATGGATTCCCCCTTCCTCGGTGACGTGCAACCATACGTTAGGACACACCCGGCACTGCGTATTGTCATGTCATACATTGTGTAGCACTTGCTTGCTTAGTATTTACTGTTTCCTCCCCCTCTTCTCTCTCGATATACCCCGACGCAGTTCCCGGTACCGACGCAGCTCCGGAGCCTGACGACACCGTTGACAACCTTGCCTTTGCCAGAGCAACCAGGCAAGCCCCCCCTTTGATCATCCCAAAATTGCCCATTCTATTTTATCATGCTTGCATTAGAATTGCTGCTGCTACTGCTTTACCTATTCTGATGCATAGCTTGTTTATTGTAACCTGCTGTTGATAATTACCTGCATATCCTAAACTGCTTAGTATAGGCTGGGTAGAGACCTATCAGTGACCCCACTTATCCCGATTGCCCCGCTGAATTATCCGAAGACCCGATCAACGGGATTGAAGACTAGACCCCGGCACTGCACATCACCCCCCCTTAGTTGTAACGACACTGCAGCGTTACTATCGAGTGCCGAGGGTGATACCTCGTGTAGCACTTCTGATGTTAACTCTGTAGAGTAGCTATTCGGTCGTGGTCATCGAGGGTGATTCCTCCTTCACCGCTTGCGATAACGACGCCGTCGTACAACACCTCAAGTGTGAACCCAGCGAGGGTGATTCCTCCGAGTTCACCTTGACGGATATATCGGGTAGGAATCCAACGAGGGTGATACCTCGGATTCCCCCTGATGATACGGACACACAGATACTTGGACTGTACTATTGTTACTTGGAAAGGCGGGACGACCCTGAGGGGTACCCGCGTGTGATGTGAAGACGGGTTGCCTGGATGGTGCCCGAGTGATGGATACGAGGCGTGGCCGGGCATTCTTGGCCCTTGCCGCAAGTCCTCGAGACGGAGCGACGGGGTCACATCGATCGTGAGTCTCTGCTTGTTACCGCAGCCCCAAGGTACTAACGGTTTGGATATGTGATCTGAGTGGGCCTCTGGCCCGATAGCACTAACCACCACGTGGGCATAGTATGGGCGTTCTGCATCGTATGCATCAGCCGAAAGCTCTGTCAGACGTCCAATTCAGCATGGCGGCACGGACGGACCGGCGCCTTCCTGTAGTGTTGGTGCCTGGCTTCACCGTGTGCGCAACGACCCGGAGTGCACAGGGCGATGGCCAAGACCCCTGAGTGCTTAGGTTGTAGACCGGCGGGGACCTCTCTGCTGAGCTGTAGGTAGGGTTGCGGTGTGTCGTTTAGCCGAGGCCGGGCATGACCCGGAAAAGTGTGTCCGGCCGGAGTTAAGCGAGCATGGTGGGTAAGTTGGTGCACCCCTGCAGGGAAGAACTAATCTATGCATAGCCGGATCCTCGGTAACGGACACTCGGAGTTGTATCCCGATCGACACAACTAGACCATGAGATGATACCTGGATATAGGGCTCTGGGATTGCTTCTCGCAGGTAGTCGAGAAGGGATCTCAGGACGAGGTTGATGACTGTATGGCTCTGGGATTGCTTTCTCGCAGGGAGTCGAGAAAGGATCTCTGGGTGAGGATGAGACTTAATGACACTATTACTTTATGCGGTACTAATCTACACTCTTCTAATGCTGCAAGACCGCTGAAGATGCTAGTCTTCGGTAGGACTAGGCTTTCCCCTCTATTCTGGCATTTCTGCAGCCCAGTCCACATATACAGCCACTCTTTGATAATGTTGCATATGTAGTGTAGATCCTTGCTTGCTGAGTACTTCGGATGAGTACTCACGGTTGCTTTGCTTTCTTTTTCCCCATATCCTTTTAGTGCAACCAGATGACGGAGCCCCTGAGACAGCTGCCCCCGCCGACGATCGCTACTACTACCCCGAGGATGGATACTACTGCGAGCTGGCCGACGACCAGGAGTAGGTTCGGAGGGTCCCAGGCAGGAGGCCTGCGCCTTTCGATCGTAGTGTTTTTCTTTTGCCCTGCCTTCTAAGGGCCTATCTGTGTTTCCTTTTATATCGTACTCAGATATCTGATGCTTCCGCTGACGCTTGTACGCAAGCTTATGTATTCGAACCCTCGAGGCCCCTGGCTTGTAATATAAAGCTTGTATGACTTTATTTATGTTTTAGAATTGTGTTGTGATATCTTCCCGTGAGTCCTTAGGCTTGATCGTGTGCATTTGCGTGTATGATTAGTGCACGATTGAGCCGGGGGCGTCACACTTCTAGCAATGAATGTTGTGTGGGCTAGAGGTGGAGCTTATTGGAGACGAGGAATATGTTCAGGTTGCCACTCGCTTTACAAATCGGTCTTAATTTGTAAAGTTGAATGAGCCTTTGAGAATTATCTCTATAGTTATTTATTGTTTTGTGTTAATAGTATATATTAGCTCTACCCGCTCTATTTCATACATGTTGCAACACACTACAAAGGTGAGGTGAACATCATCTGGTTCTAAAGGTGAGGGCTCATGTGAGAAATGTCCCGGTATGATGAAAAATTGAGCAGGAAATGGAGGGTCCGATAGGAAAAAAAGGAAGGGTGTGCCGTGGAGTGGTTTTTTTGCTGTTGGATCTGCGTGTTGGAAATAACATGAAGAATAGTCCAGACATCCATATTTCTCCCCCATATATGATATAGATTTGGGGAGCCTGGACTATCCAGATGATTGAATTCTAGGGAGCCTACTGGGCACACGTCTAATATCGGAACACGCCCGAACGTACGAGGAAGAAATGAGCTTCGACCTTGAAGACAACCCTAATTATTTATTTAATTTATTTATATATGCATTATAGTCCGTAGCAACGCACGGGCATTCTACTAGTTACCATTGGTGTCGCTTTGCTGATCGCTAACGAGACAGTGTGGTCGCTTTTGTGCCATGTCCTGCCTGTTAGATCATCTACAACCAAGATCACCTAATTTGGAGCCCTATGTGCCCGCGGGTGTGTTCGGCCGTGTCCGCTGGCACTGTCCGGATAATACCCAAATTTCTTCCTTCCACAACCTCCCCAAATATGGATACACTATTTCAAATACAAACCCATACATAATACGTAGATCATAGTCATAACATACAAGCTTAGCAGTTGCGAACATTAGACATGCAATTTATTCATCCAAAAGGGGCGAGCTAGTTCAGATTAAACAAAATTAAACATTAAACAAAGATAAAAACAACTAAAATCTAAAAAGGCATGGCGGGCGGCCGGAGTCACCACTTCTTGGCCGGGCCCTTGCCCTTGTGACCGACGGCGCGGCTGTCCATCTCCTCCATGTACACGTCGGCGGCAGGAGGGTCATCGTCGTCCGTGGTGGTGCTGCTCTCCGATGCTGACGAAATGTACCTTGAGAGGCGGCGGAGGAGGCGCCACTGCTCCTTCGCGTGGCGGGCGGCCTTGGCGGCAGCGGCGTCGTTCTCTCGGGCGAGGCGGAGCGCCTCTGCGTTCTTGCGCCGGAGACTTCGCGCGTCGATCTCCGCTATGGTCAGCGACCTCCACATCACCTCGCGAAGGAGCGGCTCCTTCGAATCCACCGGCACGAAGCGTGCGCGCTGCCAGGACGAGCCAGGCTACGCCGCGGCCGCCGCCCGCTACCGCTCGCGCCGGGCAGCCTTCGCCTCCGACTCCGGCATGCGCATGCGCAATAGAGCCGCGGGCACGAGCACCCAACGCTGCCCGGGTGGTGCACGCGCCGAAGGGGAAAGGGAGATGTCCGCCCTCCGGATCTAGAGTGGCGCCGGGCGGGACGGCCGGCCGCGACCCACATTTCATCGGCGGAAAGTGGAGGAGCTCACGACAGACGCGAAGGAGCTCGGTGTCCATGCGCGAGCACTAGATGGCGATGCAGAGCATGAGCTCCTCGTCGTCCGACGTGTCAGAGCTAGATATGGCGTCCTCCTCCTTCACGAGCCCGCCTCAGTCGATGGGATTGTGTTCACTGACGGAGCGCTCACCGGAGTTGTCCATGGCAGAGAGGAGTGTAGGGTTTGGGAGGAAGCGGAGGAGACGATGAGAGCGGAGGAGACGAGTGTGAACTGAGGTGAAACTAGGGTTCGTCGGATGGGATGGGCTTTTTTTTGGGGCGCCGCAAGCCCTAGCGGGCTGATTCAATGTGGCGCCTGCGTCCAAGCGTCCCATCGCGCCATATATGGGCAGCCGGATATGGGGTTACCGGTTTGTGTGGACGTTTGAACTGGATTTAGGGCGTCCGGTTGGTGCCACTTTTATGTCCAGTCGCTGACCATGCAGCGTGTCCAGGCGTTTGGAACGGGTATGTATATGGTTATACTCCCCCCGTTTTTTTAGTCCGTATATAAAATTTGGTCAAAGTCAAACTTTGTAGAAAAAAAATATCAAAATCTACAATACTAAAGCTATATGATGTAAAAATTAATTTTATGATGCATGTAATAATATTAATTTTATATTGTGAATCTTGATATTTTTTTCTATAAACTTAGTTAAAGTTGATAAAGTAACTTTGACTAAATTTTATATACAAACTAAAAAGAAACGGAGGAAGTAGATGCTCTTAGGGCCCAGTACAGACGCCGACACGGACGCATCGCACGAACACTCGAGCGGCTTCGGCCACGGCTCGGTTGATTTTTCTTCAGGAAAGTTTTTAATGTACTCCTTTCGTTTCTAAATACTTCCTCCATTTCAAAATATTTGTTTTTTTTAGAGATTTTAAATGAACTATCCCATACGGATGTATATAGACATATTTTAGAGTGTAGATTCATTCATTTTGCTTCGTATATAGTCACTTGTTGAAATTTTTAGAAAGACAAATATTTAGGAACAGAGGAAGTATAAGATTTTTTAACTCGCAAAGAAACATATATAAGACTTTTTAGAGATTCAGTACAGAATACATATGAATGTATATAGACATATTTAGAGTATAAATTCACTCATTTTGCTTTGTATGTACTTCATATATAAATATCTAAAAAGAGGGAGTAATATTCATCAAGTATCATGACAGTACAGCGAACATTTGAAATAAAAGAAATACCTTCTGATTTATAGACCAACGATGACTACAAGCACTGACAGCTTTTACGAGAGTTTAGCTGATTTTGCAAATTGTCCAATAGCTTCTCTGTTGGTGTTCTGGTAGTTGGTGCGTTGTTCCGCCCCAAATTTACCCCAGCTATTGGTACAACATTTTCAAGGATAAAATAAGTGCTACACAAATGTGAAAATGACACGCAATTCTTGGCTCACTCGACTAAGGGACACATAAATAATAAAAAATGCATGATCGGTATGTCATCTTGAATCCTCTGGGATTGTAATGATATACTCAAATGTGTATGGAAAAAACGTGATTCTTTTCAAGAGATTGGTAGATGCAAAATTTCTGTTGGAATCTAGTGTAAATAAATCATGACTAAAAATTTCTGTGGCTGAAAAACCTATGTAGTAAATAAAAATCCTAAGAATTATGGAGCTGCTTTATTTGAGGTCAAATGGTAGTTGTTAGCAAGTCTGAATTGGCTAACTATTGGTTCTTGTCAATGTGTAAAAAGTTGTCAATTTTGACAACTTTTGGTTTCAGTGTGTCAAATATTGACATCAAATGGTCAAACCAACCAGCATCTAATTTTTATTAAACATTATATGGAAATCGTTTAAATCAAAGAAGACCTAAGTATTTATCTAAGGCAGAAAGACATCACGTGCCTTTCTTTCTTTAATGCAAAGACACTGCACACTAGCGCGATTCCTTCGCTTCAAAAAGTAGGTCACACATCCCTAAAAAAAAAAGCAGGTCACACCTTTCTGCACGGGCACTATTTGGACTCACTTTTACCGTCCAGACAACCGACCGAGGGAAACGAGCGCCCGACGACTAGGAGGTCGGTCTAGCGGCTCCATCAAGCAAGGCGAGCAGCAGTGCCCGATCCAGAAAAGCGTGCCCTTTTCTCTCTCGTTTGATCTGCTGTCCTTCGTACACTTTTTCAGTTTTTTGGTGCCTCCTCTTTTCCAGTACTTTCCATGCTTCCGTGCAGCTTTTTCGTAATTGCCGAAAAAAGAAAAAATGGCATAGTCTTTCCCTAATAATAAAATACGGATTGACTCCATGGGTTCACCGTCACAATACGCTTCCGCGCAGTCGTAATACGCTTTTTCGATTCGTATAGACAAAATCGTAATATAAACGAGGTGGTACTAATAGCATGTTCGTCCGTCCGTCCGACCTGGTTCGTTTTCCGTACGTTGCTCAGCTGGACCTCTGCCTTGGCCCGCGTCGCTAAGATTTCTCTAATGGGCCACCAGCCACGTTTTGCAGTGGCCACGACTGGGCTTCCCACTGGCCGGCACGCATGACACAGGAGGCGTCGGCGGCCTCAGCGCCCAGCGCAGGGGATGGCAGAGCAGGGCGAGGCCCCGGCCAGCAGCGGCCCCGGCGGAAGCGGCTCGGTGCCCGGCGGGCAGAGGCAGGCGCGGCGACGCTAGGCGGCGGTGGCTAGGCGCGGCAGCAGGCAGAGGTACGTCGCCGGCAGCAGCTAGCAAAGCAGCCGCAGCCAGCAGCAGGAGGTAGTGGTAGCTAGCGGCAGCAGCACCTAGCGACAGAAGTACTAAGCAGCAGCGGCGGAAGCACAGCAAGAAGAAGCAATAGCAGCTAGCACAGCACGCACCAGCAGGGGTAAGGCCATGCGCGCCAAGCAGCTAGCAGCGCTAGCAGGGAGCGGCGGCAGCGGACGCTAGGAGGCTGCAGCGCAAGCGGGGGCGCCGCGGTGGGCGCAGGGAGTGGCGTGCGGTGGTGGGCGCAGCAGCAACGAGCTGCATAGGGCAGCAGCGGGTGCGGCGCTGGACAACCAACCGAGTATATACGCTTTTGCTACAAAATTTGGTTTCGCTATCTAATAGTCCCACCTCGGTCCTTTTCTCTAAGTTTCACCAGTTTATATACGTTTACAAGTTACCTAGCAGCAAGCCTCGAGAACCCAAAAAACTAAGAGAATGAAGGAACAAATCGAGAAAAGGAAAGGGAGGACGGAGATGCAACATATGCCTTGATTGTGGCTTAAATTTTGGATGGAGGAAGAAAAAGGAGGAGGAACATACATGCAAGGGATGCGCGGACTGATTGTGGGCTCTAAATATATTTTGGATGCATGCATGACTGTTGATTGGCTGGTGATATGGTGGGTTCATTCTCATTAAATTGGGAAGGCTGGAACAAGAACTCCGCGTTGCATGCGAAGACTCGGCACGGATTTAAAATAATTAAAAGAAGAAGTAATCCGCTATTATGAGCAGTTGGGAACTTAGATTTGAAATTAAAAGAGGAAATAAATTCGACAGAAAGAAATGAATTAGAAGAAGAAATAAATTTCTGTGTTCTATCTAATGGGAGAGATGCCCATTAATAAATGGGCACACGCTAATGTTGTACTCCACTTCTTGATAATGTTGTTTTCAACTTCCCATGGTATATATAAATCAGTTTTCAATCTCCATGTTTATAATTTTATATGAATTATGAATTATTTAGAGTAGTGTGGAAGTCAGGTTTTTTGTCTGAAGTGTGAATGTAAAGTTAACAATTGATTGATTTCCAACCAATGAGAATGAACTTAATGAATATTAATTTTTGCTCTCTTTTGTACTTGATGATTACAACAATAATTTTACTCTCGTCGGTTTGTTTTTTTGTACTATGATTCGATGGCCATGGTCGAAGAACATGACGACATAGTTTACTGCCTGAAAAATGCCCAAGCTCATTGGCGACAGTGAAGTGTGTGTAGCTTATGTTCAGTCAAGAGCCTCATACCTTAACATAATTTGCATTAAGAATTATTATTGTGTGCGATAAATAAGGAAATGCACCACATGGTATGTAAAGACATGATTTATGTTGAACCACGTGAAGTGAATGTGACGGTTGTTGCAACGCATGAGGAATTAGAAGTCGGTGCAGGGAGGGGCTTGAGTTTGTTTCTCCCGTTGCAACGCACGGGCATTTGTGCTAGTTGAACCTAAAACAAAGTATGTGGAGGAACGAAAATACATCGATCCATATTAATGCGGGAAAAAAATAAATCCCAAACATTACCTAGGGTGCGTTTGGTTACCTGAATTGTTTTCTGACCCTTTGCATACTTGTCCCAGTTGAGCCTGGTTGAGCATATGCGTGCAAGAAATCATCATCTGCATGTTGATTGGTTGCCTAGACTCTCCCTGCATTGTAGCAACACCTCTACGCATTGTGTTTGGTTGCTCGCATTGGTTGTGCTCACACTAGTGCACGTTGTTTAGTTGCATGCACTGAACATGATTAAGTGTTAACAGCTACATATAACACACATTATTACACTAGAGTGCCTTGGCGACAGTGCAGGACGGTGGTCGCGGCGCCGCGTTTGACACGACGAGCACGGAGTCGCGGGCGAGCGATCCCATCGGCGGCACGATGAACTAGTTTCTAGTGTCGTCGCCGTAGATAAGGTCCGTGTGAAGTAACGAATAGGAGGGCGCTTTAAGTTTCTGGCTGGTGTTGGTGTCCTGAATTAGGGGGTACTTGCCAGGCAAGCCCGCACGGGATGTTTTTGGCCTATTTGGTTGCTTGGGTCGCGTTGAAAAATTGGCTCGCACGAAACTTAAAGCGCCTCTAGGCTGCATCCAGAGGAATGCTCAAATCAAAGTTGTTGTTTAGTATTTTGCAGTGAGAACATCACTTATTATGTATGTTGATTTATGTTTGATCATTATATGATGACTAAAACATGATGACAATGTTGTTTAGTAGTACTCGTATTTGCTGTGAGAACATCACTTATTTTATATGTGAATTTGTGATTGGTGAGTGTACGACGACTTGTCGTCAACCTCACAGTGAGAACCTCACTCATCTTTGTGAAACTTGTACTTAATGATTGTACAACCACAATGTAGTTGATGGCAGTTTGTTATTGGACTGCAATTCGTTGCCTATCTTGTTTTCTACTCCCTCCGTTTCAAAATATAGTGCTTCCTCTATTCCCGTGTTTCAACTTTGATCATAAATTTAACCAACGAGACCGACTGTGGCGGGAGCAAAAGTTATACCAGTTAATTCGTATTCAAAAGAAGTTTTCAATTATATAATTTTTTCTCCCGCCGCAGTCAGTCTCGTTGGTTAAATTAATGGTCAAAGTTGGACCTCGAAAAGCGCGGGCGCACTATATTTTGGAATGGAGGGAGTATATACATTGTCATATCAGTATCTACAACAACTTGATTTGTTGGCTGTATAATCACATTCAGCTGACACCCAAACACGCACATTCGACACCTCAACTTGGTTAAGTCCGGAGGCAGGGTTTTCATGCAAAAGAGGGTCGGGTGGCGAAATCCCTCGCCTTAGTCCACAGGTACATGGGTGATGACTTGACAGCGGCAGAGAGGGCACCTGATGTTTGGAATCAAACCACCGGGAGATGCACTGGTTGTGGTAAGGATGCTTCCATCTTGGGAGTTTGCCACTGTGTGCCCGGTCAGTGCGTCGAGGCATACGACGCAGGCCTCGGCCGGCATTGCAGGAACCTCCTCGCAAGCGTCAAGAAGCGCCAACACGTTCACGATGAGCGGCGGTCCACACTGAGTGTGAGGTGGAAGTGGCATCCCTGCTTTGACCGTGACCACACTTGTGACCAGATGTAGGATCGAAAGGATGTCTAGAGGAGGATGATTAGACTACTTGGCCAAATAAAATCTTATCATTTTCGTAATTTTAGTTGTAGGCAAGTTTTAGCAATTCTACTAAGTCAAGTACACGTTACACATGCAAGTCTAAGAGTTGAGCAGCGGAAAGTAGAGACTTTGCATATGAATGTAAATGAGGGATTGGAGATATCAAACGCAATGAAGACACGATGATTTTTGTCGTGGAACTGATAGGTGGTGCTATCGTACATCCACATTGATGGAAACTTCAACCCACGAAGGGTAACGGTTGCGCGAGTCCACGGAGGGCTTCACCCATGAAGGGTCCACGAAGAAGCAACCTTGTCTATTCCATCATGGCTTACGCCCACGAAGGACTAGCCACACTCGGGTAGATCTTCACGAAGTAGGCGATGTGTTTGCGTTTAAAAACTCCTTGGTTCAACTCCACAATCTCTTGAAGGCTCCCAAGTGACACCTAACCAATCTAGAAGATGATACGTCTCCATCGTATCTACTTTTCCAAACTCTTTTGCCCTTATTTTGGACTCTAATTTGCATGTTTTGAATGGAACTAACCCGGACTGACGCTGTTTTCAGCAGAATTGCATTGGTGTTATTTTTGTGCAGAAATCAAAGTTCTCGGATTGACCTGAAAATTTACAGAGAATTTTTATGGAATATATAAAAAATACTGGCGCAAGAATTAACCAGAGGGGGTCCACCCAGTGGCCACAAGCCCTGGGGGCGCGCCCCCCCGGGCGCGCCTAGCAGGCTTGTGGGCCCCCTAGACCTCCTCCGACCCTAATTCCAACTCTATAAGTACCTATTCGCGGAGAAAAAAATTAGAGAGAAGGATTCATCACGTTTTATGATACGGAGCCGCCGCCGCCTCCTGTTCTTCATCGGGAGGGCTGATCTGGAGTCTGTCCGGGGCTCCGGAGAGGGGGATTCGTCGCCATCATCATCATCATCATCATCATCAACAACCTTCCTCCATCGCCAATTTCATGATGCTAGCTCACCGATGTGTGTGAGTAATTCCATCGTAGGCTTGCTGGACGGTGATGGGTTGGATAGGATTTATCATGTAATCGAGTTAGTTTTGTTAGGGTTTGATCCCTAGTATCCACTATGTTTTGAGATTGATGTTGCTATGACTTTGCTATGCTTAATGCTTGTCACTAGGACCCGAGTGCCTTGATTTCATATCTGAAACTATTATGTTTTCATGAATATATGTGTGTTCTTGATCGTATCTTGCAAGTTGTAGACACCTATTACAAGTTATGATCCGCATACCCCAAGGTGACAATAATTGGGATTCTTTCCGGTGATTACCGTAGTTTGAGGAGTTCATGTATTCACTAAGTGCTAATGCTTTGGTCCGGTTCTCAATTAAAAGGAGGCCTTAATATCCCTTAGTTTCTATTAGGACCCCACTGCCACAGGAGGGTAGGACAAAATATGTCATGCAAGTTCTTTTCCATAAGCACGTATGACTATAGACAGAATACATGCCTACATTATATTGATGAATTGGAGCTAGTTCTGTGTCACCCTAGGTTATGACTGCTACATGATGAATATTATCCAACACAATTATCATTGCCGATCAAATGCCTACGAGCTTTTCACATATTGATCTTTGCTAAGTTACTTCCGTTTCTACTGCTGTTACAATCACTACAAAACTGCTACTGTTACTTTTGCCACTGTTACCGTTACTTCCATATTACTTTGCTACTAAATACTTTGCTGCAGATATTAAGTCTTTCAGGTGTGGTTGAATTGACAACTCAACTGCTAATACTCGTGAATATTCTTTGACTCCCCTTGTGTCGAATCAATAAATTTGGGCTGAATACTCTACGCTCGAAACCTGTTGCGATCCCCTATACTTGTGGGTTATCAAGACCTTTTTCTGGCGCCGTTGCCGGGGAGCATAGCTCTATTCTCTGAGTTACTTGGGATTTATATCTGTTGATCACTATGAAGAATCTGAAGGATACCAAAACCAAGATTTTTCGCTACTACGAGGGGAGGTAAGGAACTGCCATCACACTCTGCACTTGATTCACCTTCTGTTTTGAGTAAGCTTGCGACACCTGCACCTGCTATTAATTCTGATATGTCGCAAGAAATTGATGATGCTACTTCTGCTATGCATGATGCTTATGATGATACTACTACTTTGCTTGATAATACTGTGCCACTTGGTGAATTTCTTGATGAACAAAGCTAAAGATATTGAGAATGCTGAAATTGATGATATTTCTGAAACCGATGAAATTATTGAAACCGAAAACTTTGAAACACCCATTAGACCTAGCTCTATTAGATATGAATTGCTAGTTATACCTGAGGGTTATGTTATGGATGGAGAGGTAGCTAGGGACTTTCTTGCTTGTAATGATAGAGATGACCTTAAGAAATTACTATGCAAGTGGAAAGAAAAATCTTTGAATGCTAGAATGCAATATGATCCTAAGTTTGCTACTTCACATATCTTTGTTACTGATAAGGATTATGAATTCTCTGTCGATCCTGAGTTAATTACTTTGGTTGAATCTAATCCTTTCCATGGTTATGAATCTGAAACTGTTGTGGCACATCTTACTAAATTGAATGATATAGCCACCCTATTTGCTCATGAGGAAAAAATTCGCTACTGCTATATTCTTAAGTTATTTTCTTTCTCATTAAAGGGTGATGCTAAGACATGGTTTAATTCTCTTGCTCCTGGTTGTGTGCGTAGTCCCCAGGATATGATTTATTACTTCTCTGAAAAATATTTTCCTGCTCACAAGAAACAAGCTTCTCTACAGGAAATATTTAACTTTGTGCAAATTGAAGAAGAGAGTCTCCCACAAGCTTGGGGGGGGGGGATTCTCCAATTACTTAATGCTTTGCCTGATCATCCTCTCAAGACAAATGAAATACTTGATATCTTTTATAATGGACTAACCGATGCTTCTAGGGACCACCTAGATAGTTGTGTTGGTTGTGTTTTTAGGGAACGAGCTGTTGAGCAAGCTGAAGTACTACTGAATAATATACTGGGTAATGATAATGATTGGAATCTTCCTAAACCACCACCTAAGCCAACTTTGAAGAAGAGAGGTATTCTATTTCTCAGTCCTGAAGATATGCAAGAGGCAAAGAAGTCTATGAAAGAAAAAGGTATTAAAGCTAAAGATGTTAAGAATTTACCACATATTGAAGAAATACATGGTCTTGATAACCCGACACAGGTAGTAGAGGTAAATTCTCTCTATAGATTTGATGAAGGTGATATTCCTCATAATAAGTCTGCTAGTCAATGCTTGGATGAATTTGATAACTTTATTGTTAAACAAGAAAACTTCAATGCTTATGTTAGTAGACAATTGAAATGAAATGCTTATATGCTTGAACACTTGAGTGACTATATGTGTAGAACTGTGAATGATCTCAAGTTTGTTAGTAAACATGCTTCCATGGTAAAAACTCAAGTAGAACAAGTGCTCAAGGCACAAAATGATTTGCTTAATGAGATGAATAGTAAGAACAATGATCATGATGTTAGAGTTATGACTAGAGGTGGTAAAATGACTCAGGAACCTTTGTATCCTGAGGGCCATCCTAAGAGAGTTGAACAAGACTCTCAGAGAATTAATACTGATGCACCTAGTCCTTCTAGAAATAAAAAGAATGATGATAGGACTTTGCATGCTTCTAGTGAACCTGTTATAGACACACCTGAGAACCCAAATGATATTTCTATTTCTGATGCTGATACACAATCAGGTGATGAACATGAACCTAGTGATAATGTTAATGATAATGTTCATGATAATGCTCAACCTAGTAATGATAATGATGTGGAGATAGAACCTGCTGTTGATCTTGATAACCCACAACCTAAGAATAAAAGATATGATAAGAGCGACTTTGTTGCTAGGAAACATGGTAAAGAAAGAGAACCATGGGTTCAGAAAACCATGCCCTTTCCTCCTAAACCATCCAAGAAAAAGGATGATGAGGACTTTGAGCGCTTTGTTGAAATGCTTAGACCTGTCTTTTTGCGTATGCGTTTAACTGATATTATGAAAATGTCTCCTTATGCTAAGTATATGAAAGATATTGTTACTAATAAAAGAAAGACACTGGAAGCCGAAATTTCCACCATGCTTGCTAATTATACATTTAAGGGTGGAATATCAAAGAAACTGGGAGATCCAGGAATACCAACTATACCATGCTCCATTAAAAAAACTATGTTAAAACTGCTTTATGTGATCTAGGAGCCGGTGTTAGTGTTATGGCTTTCTCTTTATATCGTAGACTTGAATTGAATAATTTGACACCTACTGAAATCTCTTTGCAAATGGCCGATAAATCAACTGCTATACCCATCGGTATTTGTAGGATGTGCCTGTTGTAGTTGGAAATGTTACTATCGTAACGGACTTTGTTATTCTTGATATACCTGAGGACGACAGTATGTCGATCATCCTTGGTAGACCATTTTTGAATACTGCAGGGGCTGTTATTGATTGCAATAAAGGCAATGTCACTTTTCATGTTAATGGTAATGAGCATACGGTACACTTTCTGAAGAAACAACCTCGAGTGAATAGTATCAATTCTGTTGGAAAAATTTCAACAATTACTATTGGAGGTTTTGAAGTCCCTCTTCCTACTGTCAAAAAGAAATATGATATTCTTATTGTTGGGGACATGCTTATCCCCGTTGAGGTAACCTAGTGTTATACGAAGATTTTCCGGTTTCATGTCATTCAGAAGAAGTTTGTTAATAAGACTTGATCAACCTTATTAATGAATTCATTTTGACGGGCATGAGATGGATGAATCTAGGAAGCACAACTTTCTGTACCCACTTTTTACCTTCTGTTATTTAGAATAAAAAAAGCAAAAATAATATTATTTTTCTATTTTCTGAATTATCCATGCAATAAAAAATGACCAAAAAATAAAAGTTCTCCAAATGCCCTGAAAATTTAGTATGATTTTTTCTGCAATATTTAAGAATTTTTGGCACTGAACACAACTCAGGGGGGGTCCACCAGTGGGCCACAAGCCCACAGGGCGTGCCCGCCCCCCAGGCTTGTGGGTCCCACGTGGGCCCCCCTCACTTATTCCAGCACCCATCCACCTCGTCTTCCTCCAGAAAAAATCCCTCCATTGCTCAAACCCGTGTTCTTGCTCATTTTGCTGCCATTTTCGATCTCCTTGCTCGGAACTCCGTTTCCGAAACTGTTTCGGGGGATTGTTCATCGGTATGTGACTCCTCCATTGGTCCAATTAGTTTTTGCTATAGTGCTTTATATATTGCAAATTTTTGCTGCTGTGGTGACCATGTTCTTGAACTTGCATAACAAATTTATATGGTCCAAAGTAGTTTTGTTGCATGATATAGCCTCTAGACACTTGTAGGAGTAGTTGCTATTAGTTTTGTTGAGTTTGGTTCACTTTTATTTTAAGTCACTAAAAAATTTCAGAAATTTTTTAGAGGAAGAAAAATGTTTAGGAAAGTATACCAAGGTGGTTCCTCGAGGAAGCAAGCCCCAAGGCTCGCGATACGTGAGCCAAACCTTGAACCACCGAGGGAAGCTCTAGTACGGCCTTGCGAGTGGCCGTCGGATCATTTCATTGTTCATGCAGGTTTTAAGGAGGAATTTGATGTGTACGTACAAAACGCTGGCCTTGAGGACTTCATGTCAGATAAGTGCCGGCAATACTATCACCTCACTGATTCCTTTATGCAGAGATTTGAGTTTACATCCAAGCGCAATACACATTCTATTTTATTCGATCTTTATGATAAATCATTTTGAATGGACCTTGAAGATTTTAATGAAGTATGTAAAATCCCGCAATGGGACATTCATAGTGAACCTCGTAAACTGATTATATTGATTTCCTTGCTAGCATCACTATGGGAGAAACCAAAAATATCACACAAGCTACTATAGGGAGCATTTACTTTCCTGCTATACATTATTTTGCTCTCTTTATAGGTAGATGCATTAATGGTAAACATGATCATAGCCACCTTTGTGCATCAGATCTTAGTGTCCTCAAGAGTGCGGTAATGGGTGATAAATGATATAACTTGGGGGCTATTATTGCAAGGAGGTTACATAATAATGCTAAAGATGGAGATTTCTTTGGTGGGATTTATGCCACCCGGTTAGCTAATTATCTTGGGGGTACCCATAAGAGAAAATGACATTGAGTTACCACCTGCTTACCTTGATAATGATGCTATGGTACGATACCAGTTTCTGGAGAGGAGCAAGCAGCCTCTCCAGTACCGACTAATCTTTCACAAGGAGCGCGTCTTCTATATTACGCTTCCCGCTCCTGCCTTCTTTAACTTTCAGGTAAAACGGAGATACTTCATAACTAGAGAGGAGGTGGACGAGTATAAGAGAGCAGGGGAGGCCGCTCGTCTTCATGCTGCATCCCTCCACGCGGTAGCGGCCGCATCCCAGTACAACCCCGACTACGATTTTGGATATCCGCCAGGCCAGCCGTGGCCCTAGACCAACTTAGGCCAAAAGCCTAAGCTTGGGGGAGTACGTATCTCTCACCGACATTACACTCATATTCACACACTCATTTCAGTTGTCGGTGTTCATACTTTTTCATTGTATTATCCATGTTAGTTTATTTTTCTCGCTTTCTTCTTGTGTGTTTGAAATTTTTTGAGAAAATCAAAAAAAAAAAGTTCTTGCTTCTTTTTAGTTTTTCTTTCTAGTTTATTTAGTAGTAGCAGTATTAAAAGAAAACCCAAAAAATTTATTGTTCTTCTTTTGCTTGTTGGGAGCTTTCCCGTGTAAATAGTTTTTCTCGTTTTTATTTTACTTTCTTCAGAAAAACAAAACCCCCAGAAAATATTTCAGTGTGTTTCTTTGAAATTCTTTTTCTTTTCTTTGGGTCGTAAGGAGAAAACCACGATGAAAATGTTGAGTGGTTCTCATATGCATTATTGTTGATCTAACAAAGAGCCCCATATTACCTTGTCTTCTCCTCTGAATAAATGTTTGCAGATTCCATCTTAGTCCAATGCACGTGTACTCTTATTATTATTCACACCGTTCGGTCGTGCAAGTGAAAGGCAATAATGATGATATATGATGAAATGATTGAGATGGAGAAAAGCTGGTACGAACTCGACCTATTTTGTTTTTGTAAATATGAGTAGCTCATCGTTCTTGATTCAGCACAATATGAATGAAACATGTTTGCAATGAGAATTAGAGATTATAGTTACTCATGCCATGATTAATTAGCTAGGAGTGGATAATGGGTTGTCTTGTGTGCCAACATGCAATTTAAAATGGTTATGATGTAGTATGATAGGATGGTATTCTCCTTTGAATGATTTAAGTGGCTTGACTTGGCACATGTTCACGCATGTAGTTGAATCAAAAACAACATAGCCTCCACGATATTTATGTTCATGGTTGTAACACCCCCAGTGGTTAACTACAGTAATCCCCTTTTGATTATGCCAGGTCATCATGATCAACAATGCTTAATCATCATTAGTATCATATCTCTTTTCAAATTCGAATTCAATTGAAAATTCAAACTGAAAGTGGAAAATAAAGGTTGTTCAAATCAGAATCTAAAATGTTCATTAAATGACAAATATTCCAGAGACCATTCTAAAATTATAACCAATAATTAATAAATTAATTAGGTGGCTCTAACATTACCAAAATAGCAAGGATTAATACATTTTATTTAACACAAAATTTGTGTGAACCCCATTTGTCTCCAAACCAATTTTTGGTAGTTGTAGATATTACATAGCATCTAATGGGCCAAGTCACTAATTTTGTAAAAATCATTTTGGGGCCTAACTATTTGCAAACAGGAAAAACAGAAAAGAAGAAGAAAAAAAGGAAAATCCCCCCCACGGCCCAACCGGCCCACCTACTGGCCTATATAGCCCCTGCCTCCCCCCCGAAACCCTATCCAACCCCCTCGCACCCACCCCCTCCCCCGATCCAGAACTGGATCGGGGCCGCGCCGACGCCGCCGCCTGCTGCCGTCGTCGGACCCCGCCACCGCCGTCGCCGAACGCCTCCCCGGCCTCCTCCCCGTCGGCTCCACCGAGCCTCGCCGCCCCTCGCCTCTGCTCCGGACATGAGCCGCCCCCCTCTCTCTCTTCCCCCCCTCAACGCGGTCACCGCGTGCCGGGCCGCGCCCCGGCCGTGCCCGCGTCGCCCCTCGCTCGCGCACGGCCTCGCCCTCCCCCCCGATGCCTCCTCCCCTGCTGCCGCCGCCCTGCTCCGCTCGCCCTCCTCCGCCGCGGCTGCCGCCTGCAGTTTCCCGCACCGCGCCGCTCGTCGCGCTCCCGACCCGCTCGCTGTCGCCTGCGCTCGCCCGCGCGCGCGCGCTTCGGGCAACCGGACATGTCCGGCCCCGCACAGCCGCGCCGCGGACACGTCCGCCCGGGCCACTGACAGAGGGGCCCCACCCCCACAGAACGTCTAGATAAAAAAATATAAATAAAAGAAAATAAAAACGAAATTAATAAAATTAATAATTAATTAATTAATTAATTAGTGAATTAATTAATTTAATTAATCATGTTTAAGTTAATCTAATTAATTAGTTAGTTCAATTAAACTGTAATTAGGTTAATTAACCCTAATTAACCTAAACAGAGAATGACAGGTGGGACCCACACGTCAGCTTGACCAAGTCAACGCACTGTTGACTGCTGACGTCATGCTGACATCAGCATACACTGTTTCGGATAATTCTAATTTAGTTAATTAAATAAATTTAGAAAATAATTAAAACTTTAGAAAATCATATAAAATAAACCGTAGCTCGGATTAAAATAATTTGTACATGAAAGTTGCTCAGAACGACGAGACGAATCCGAATACGTGGACCGTTCGTCCGCCACACGTCCCTAACTATCCGAATATGGAACCGTTTCCCTCCGGTCATCTGTCTAACAAATGTCCGAAACCGGGAAAACATTCCCGGATGGATTCCTCCTTCCTCGGTGACATGCAACCATACGTTAGGACACACCCGGCATTGCATATTGTCATGTCGTACATTGTGTTGCTGATGTTTGCTGTGTATTTATACTGTTTCCTCCCCCTCTTCTCTCTCGTTAGACCCCGACGCAGTTCCCGGTACCGTCGCAGCTCCGGAGGCCGAAGACACCATTGGCGACCTTGCCCTTGCCGCCGAGCAACCAGGCAAGCCCCCCTTTGATCATCCCGATATCGCCCATTCTAATTTCTCATGCTTGCATTAGAATTGCTACTGCTACTGCTTTACCTATTCTGATGCATAGCCTGTTTATTGTAACCTGCTGTTGATAATTACCTGCATATCCTAAACTGTCTAGTATAGGCTGGGTAGAGACCTATCAGTGACCCCACTTATCCCGACTGCCTTGCTGGATTATCAGAAGACCCGATCAACGGGATTGAAGACCAGACCCCGGCACCGCACATCACCCCCCCTTAGTTGTAATGACGCTGCAGCGTTACTATCGAGTGCCGAGGGTGAAACCTCTTGTAGCACTTCTGATGTTAACTCTGTAGAGTAGCTATTCGGTCGTGGTCATCGAGGGTGATTCCTCCTTCACCGCTTCCGATAACGACGCCGTCGTACAACACCTCAAGTGTGAACCCAGCGAGGGTGATTCCTCCGAGTTCACCTTGACGATTACATCGAGTAGGAATCCAACGAGGGTGATACCTCGGATTCCCCTGATGTTATGGACACACGGATATTTGGACTATACTATTGATATTTGGAAAGGCGGGTCGACCCTGAGGGGTACCCGCGTGTGATGTGAAGATGGGTTGCCTGTATGGTGCCCGAGTGATGAATACGAGGCGTGGCCGGGCATTCTTGGCCCTTGCCGCAAGTCCTCGAGACGGGGCGACGGGGTCACATCGATCGTGAGTCTCTGCTCGTTACCGCACCCCCAAGGTACTAACGATTTGGATATTTGATTCGAGTGGGCCTCTGGCCCGATAGCACTAACCATCACGCGGGAATAAATATGGGTACTCTGCATCATGGCATCAGCCGAAAGTTCTGTCAGACATCCAATTCAGCATTGTGGCACGGTCGGATCGTACCGACCCTCCGAGGTGGTGCTGGTATCCACCCTGCACACAACGACCCGGAGTGCACAGGGCGATGGCCCAAGACCCCTGAGTGCTTAGGATGTAGACCGGCGGGGACTTCTCTGCTGAGCTTTAGGTAGGGCTGCGGTGTGTCGTTTGGCCGAGGTCGGGCATGACCCGGAAAAGTGTGTCCGGCCGGAGTTAAGAGAGCGTGGTGGCTAAGTTGATGCACCCCTACAGGGAAGAACTAATCTATGCATAGCCGGATCCTCGGTAACGGACACTCAGAGTTGTATCCCGATTGATACAATTAGAATTGGATACTATGGCTCTGGGATTGCTTCTCGCATGGAGTCGAGAAGGGATCTCCGTACAAGGTTGATGACTGTATGGCTCTGGGATTGCTTTCTCGCAGGGAGTCGAGAAATGATCTCTGGGTGAGGATGAGACTTAATGTTACTACTACTTTATACGGTTCTAATCTACACTCTTCTAATGCTGCAAGACCTCTGAAGATGCTAGTCTTCGATAGGACTAGGCCTTCTCTCTATTCTGGCATTTCTGCAGCCCAGTCCACATATACAGCCTCTCATTGATAATGTTGCATATGTAGTGTAGATCCTTGCTTGCTGAGTACTTCGGATGAGTACTCACGGTTGCTTTGCTTTCTTTTTCCCCATATCCTTTTGATGCGACCGGATGACGGAGCCCCGGATACCGCTGCCCCCGCCGACGATCGCTACTACTACCCCGAGGGTGGATATTACTACGAGCTTGTCGTCGACCAGGAGTAGGATCGGAGGGTCCTAGGCAGGAGGCCTACGCTTTTCGATCGTAGTGTTTTTCTTTTGTCTCGCCTTCTTAAGGCCTTTCTGTGTTTTCTTTTATATCTGTACTCAGATATCTGATGCTTCCGCTGACGCTTGTACGCAAGCTTGTGTATTCGAGCCCTCGAGGCCCCTGGCTTGTAACATAAAGCTTGTATGACTTTATTTATGTTTTAGAGTTGTGTTGTGATATCTTCCCGTGAGTCCTTAGGCTTGATCGTGTGCATTTGCGTGTATGATTAGTGCACGATTAAGCCGGGGGCGTCACAAGTTGGTATCAGAGCCGACTGACTGTAGGAACCCTCTTTCCAACTCCTTGGCCGAAGTTGAGTCTAGTAACCGAAAACTGTTTTACTAACTTGGCCGTGTGGCTTACGGGCCCACACGTCAGTGGGTGGTATTAGGATCTTTTACTCCTCGATCTTTACTCTGGGACTCTGATCTCTCCTCTATTCGGGTTAAAATTTTACTAACTCCAACATTTGGTTCTCGTGATCACATCCACCCGGTGTTCCGAAATTTTTCCCCCTTCCTTCAAGATTGCGGGCCAGGTTCTGCTTGCAGGATCCTTTTATCGAGGGCACCCTGTGTTGACACTTGCAGATTCCTCGCTCCAACAGTTTTCTCCGACGTTGACGTAGCCTTTGCTATGTCTCGTTGTATACTTCCTTGCCGCGTGCCTGCACGCCGCCTAGATGTCTAGCCCTCCCCTTTCAACTGTCGTAATGTCGGATACTAACCGAGGATATGTGTGGCTTTGAATGTCTGGTGCGAATATGATGAAGTATCTATTGCACTTCCTTCTGTTGTGCGTGTTACTTCATGAATCATTCCATACACATGCCGTTTTTCTTGCTAAACTGCCCCTGTTGATTTGGCAGGATGGCTGACGATCCTCCACCTCCACCCGATATTGCCGAAATGATGCAGTAGTTTGAACTGAACCATCAAGTTATGACCGGGATATTGGCTTAGTTTCCAAACCAGAATGCTCATCAACAACCTACCCCAATAACACTGCCAGAATTCGTGCGCCTCAATCCATCCACTTTTCGCAGCTCGACTGATCCAATGGATGCTGATGATTGGCTCCATGACATTGCCTTCCAGATGAAGTCGGCCAATGTTATCCCTGACAGTTACGTCACCTATGTGACGTATCACCTGAGGGGATCAGCTGCTCAATGGTGGGAAAGCCAAAAGGGTATGTTGCCTGCTGAAACAGTAACCACTTGGCAGCAATTTCAGTCAACTTTTCGTGCACGGTACATTCCTCAAGGTCTGATCGACCAGAAGAAGCAGGAGTTTCGCAAACCCACACAGGGCACAATGACTGTGGATGAATATCAGAGGAAATTTCTCGAATTGTCCCGCTATGCTGAAGATGACGTCTGCACTGACGCCCGCAAGCAGGATAAATTCCGTGAAGGACTGCGTACTGACATAAACCTCGCACTTGCAGTCCATGATTGCACAGATTTTGCAACGCTTGGCAGCAAATCTTTCCAAGTTGAAACTGCTCTGACTAAGTACCAGGAGTCGCTCAAGCGTACTCGAGATGTCGGCTCGTCTTCGGGTCGACCTGCTCAGAAATGTCGAGTCTGGATTCCCCACAATGTTTACCACCGACCTGCTCCAACACCAAGGCCGTCATATGTTGCACCACGTCTGCCTTCACCGCCAAGACAGCCAACGGTTCATGATGGACCGCCTAATGCTAGGGCTTCTCCTCAAGTTGCGCCATGTCCTCCTAGTGGTCGTAAGAAGAGTTGTCGAAACCGCCGATTCAGAAATCGTAATATCATACCGTCTGCTGTTGTACTTGGCCATGCTAATCACGTCAATGCTGAAAAGGCTCAGAAGGAACCGACTATCGTGCTGGGAACACTCTCTGTGAATTCAGTACCAGCCTCTGTTCTCTTTGATTCCGGAGCATCGCATGCTTTTGTGTCCCAACAATTTGCTCAGTCACATGAGTTATACTTGGAAGAATTACCCACTCCTCTAATGGTTCAGTCCCCGAGATCCAAGTGGCAAACCACAATGCTAAGCCCTCACAACCACATCGAGATTGGAGGTCTACTTTTTCTGGTTTCTCTCATTGTACTTGGACCTTCCGACATAGACATTATTCTCGGTATGGACTGGTTGGCAGCCCATAATGCTTTGATTGATTGCGCTACTAAGACAGTCCAGCTCACTCACCCTTCTGGCCAGACAGTCAAATACTCAGCCCGAATAGCTCAGGATGCTGAGAGCCAGATATATGTTCTGAATGCATTGAATGCTTCACCTCTTGAAGGCATCGAGAATGTTCTAGTTGTTCGTGATTTTCAAGCTGTCTTTCCAGAAGAACTTCCAGGAATACCCCCTGCTAGAGCTGTCGAGTTTGTCATCGACTTGAAGCCTAGCACTACCCCTATGGCGAAGCGTCCTTATAAAATGCCTCCGCACCACCTTCTTGAACTTAAGGAGGAAATGGACACGTCACTTAAGAAGGGCTTCATCCGCCCCAGTTCCTCTGCTTGGGGAGCACCTTCACTCTTCGTTAAGAAGAAGGATGGAACTAACCGATTGGTTCAGGATTATCGGCCCATTAACCAAGCCACAATCCAGAACAAATATCCGCTTCCTCGGATCAATGATTTGTATGATCAACTTGCTGGATCATCGGTATTCTCTAAGCTTGATTTGAGGTTGGGTTATCATCAGATCCGTGTTCGTGAAGAGGATATTCCGAAGACTGCATTCATTACTCGCTATGGCTCTTATGAGTACACTGTAATGTCATTTGGCTTAATAAATGCTCCAGCCACATTCTCCCGTCTGATGAATTACATCTTCATGGATTATCTCGACAAATTTGTCGTGGTATATCTGGATGATATTCTGGTCTATTCAAAGAATAAGGAAGAACATGCTGAACACCTCCGTCTTGTACTGGAAAGGCTCCGAGAACACCAGTTGTATGCCAAATACTCCAAGTGTGAATTTTGGCTATCTGAAGTAACCTACCTTGGTCATGTGATTTCCAAGGATGGCATTGCTGTTAACCCGGAACGAGTTCAGGCTATTCTTGACTAGACTCCTCCGAAGAACGTCAAGCAAGTGAGAAGTTTTCTCGGCCTTACAAGTTATTGCCGTCGTTTTGTCGAGAACTTTTCCAAGATTGCTAAGCCTTTGACTGATCTGCTTCATAAAGGCGTTAAGTTTGAGTGGACAGACAAATGTCAGGAAAGTTTTCAAACACTCAAAGACAAGCTAACATCTGCCCCAGTACTTGCTCCTCCAGATTCTCGCAAAGACTTTGTGATTTATTGTGACGCATCCCGTGAAGGATTAGGCTGTGTCCTAATGCAAGAGCGTAAAGTGATTGCTTATGGCTCTCGTCAGTTGCATCCGCATGAAGAGAATTATCCGGTACATGATCTAGAACTAGCTGCTGTCATCTATGCACCGCAGTTGTGGCGACATTACCTTCTCGGTAATCGTTGCGAGATATACACGGATCATAAAAGTCTGAAGTACTTGTTCACCCAGCCATCTCTAAACCTCCATCAGCAAAGATGGATGGAGGCCATTGCGGACTATGACTTGGGTATTTCCTATACCCCTGGCAAGGCTAACGTGATGGCTGATGCCTTAAGCCGCAAGTCCTATTGCGACAACCTCATGGTTAGGCGAGCTCAACCTCGTCTTTTTGAAGAACTGTGCAAGCTGAATCTGCGTATTGTTCCACAGGGTTCTCTTAATAACCTTGTGATACAACTAGATCTTGAGAAAGCTGTTAAGAATGCGCAAGCTAAAGATGCTGAAGTTGATCTGATGAAGAAGAGTCTTCACCTAGAAAAGTACAGGGATTTCTCGCTGTCGGAAGATGGAACCTTGTATTTCAGAAACCGCGTTGTCGTACCTCGTTTCGAGCTTATGACTGACAAAGTCATGAAGGAGGCCCATGATACCCCGCTGTCTATTCATCCGGGTAGCACCAAGATGTATCGTGATCTCCGTCAAAGGTATTGGTGGTCTAGAATGAAGCAGGACATTGCTCGATATGTTGCTGAATGTGATGTGTGTCATCGCGTTAAAGCAGAACATCAGAAGCCTGCTGGAATTCTGCAACCGTTACCTATTCCTTTATGGAAATGGGATAAGGTTCAAATGGATTTCATTACTGGCCTTCCCAGGTCACAGAAGGGTCACGATGCTATTCTTGTAGTCGTCGACCAACTCTCTAAGGTTGCACACTTTCTGCCTGTCAAAGAGACGATCACTACTAGTCAGTTAGCAGAGTTATATATCTCCAGAATTGTTTCACTCCACGGCATTCCGAAGGAGATCAGTTCGGACCGTGGTGGTCTTTTCACCTCAAAGTTCTGGGAAAGTTTCCAAGAAGCTATGGGAACTCATATCACCTGGAGTTCAGCTTATCACCCTCAGTCCCAATGCCAAGTTGAACGAGTAAATCAAGTGCTTGAAGACATGCTGCGAGCTTGTGTCATATCGTTCGGTAAGAAGTGGGAAGAATCTCTCCCGTATGCCGAGTTCTCTTATAACAACAGCTATCAAGCCAGCTTGAAAATGGCTCCCTTCGAAGTTCTACATGGACGTAAGTGTCGAACCCCTCTGAATTGGTCAGAAACTGGGGAACAACCGCTTGTGGGACTGGATATTATTCAACACGCCGAAGAACAAGTCCGTATCATCCGTGAAAACCTCAAAGCAGCTCAGGACCACCAGAAGAGCAACTATGATCGCAAACGATGGGGTTTGACTTATCAACCTGGTGATCAAGCTTATCTGCGAGTCACCCCTATGAAGGGCACTCACCGTTTTGGAATCAAGGGCAAGCTAGCTCCACGCTACATTGGTCCTTTTCGCATTGTTGCAAGACGTGGTCAGGTGGCGTATAAATTGGAATTGCCGCCGCAATTCACTCATATCCATGACGTCTTCCATGTGTCGCAACTACGTAAATGCTTCAAGGAATCTCCGCACCGAGCTGTGGACCACGAGATGCTCGAACTGCAAGATGATCTATCTTATAAGGAGCATCCGATCCGCATTCTCGATGAAGCTGAACGTCGGACCCGTCAGAAGGTTACCAAGTTCCTCAAAGTGCAGTGGTCAAATCATACTGAAGAGGAAGCCACTTGGGAACGCGAGAATAATCTTCGTGCGGAATACCCCAAACTTTTTTCTTCTACCTCTTAATTCTCGGGACGAGAATTCTTGTTAGTGGAGGAGACTTGTAATACCCCCAGTGATTAACTACAGTAATCCCCTTTTGATTATGCCAGGTCATCATGATCAACAGTGCTTAATCATCATTAGTATCATATCTCTTTTCAAATTCGAATTCAATTGAAAATTCAAACTGAAAGTGGAAAATAAAGGTTGTTCAAATCAGAATCTAAAATGTTCATTAAATGACAAATATTCCAGAGACCATTCTAAAATTATAACCAATAATTAATAAATTAATTAGGTGGCTCTAACATTACCAAAACAGCAAGGATTAATACATTTTATTTAACACAAAATTTGTGTGAACCCCATTTGTCTCCAAACCAGTTTTTGGTAGTTGTAGATATTACATAGCATCTAATGGGCCAAGTCACTAATTTTGTAAAAATCATTTTGGGGCCTAACTATTTGCAAATAGGAAAACAGAAAAGAAAAAAAAAAGGAAAATCCCCCCCCACGGCCCAACTGGGCGTTGGCCCAGCTCCCTCCCCCGGCCCACCTACTGGCCTATATGGCCCCTGCCTCCCCACTGAAACCCTATCCAACCCCCTTGCACCCACCCCCTACCCCGATCCAGAACAGGATCGGGGCCGCGCCGACGCCGCCGCCCGCTGCCGTCGCCGGACCCCGCCACCGCTGTCGCCGAACGCCTCCCCGTCCTCCTCCCTGTCGGCTCCACCGAGCCTCACCGCCCCTCACCTCTGCTCCGAACGTGAGCCGCCCCCTCTCTCTCTCTTCCCCCCCTCGCCGCGGTCACCGCGTGCCGGGCCGCGCCCCGGCCGCACCCGCGTCGCCCCTCGCCCGCGCCCCGGCCGCGCCCGCGTCGCCCCTCGCTCGCGCACGGCCTCGCCCTTTCCCCCACCCCCCGACGCCTCCTCCCCTGCTGCCGCCCACGCCGCCGCCCTGCTCCGCTCGCCCGCCTCCGCCGCAGCTGCCGCCTGCAGTTGCCCGCGCCGCGCCGCTCGTCGCGCTCCTGACCCGCTCGCCGTCGCCTGCGCTCGCCCGCGCGCGCGCTTCGGGCAACCGGACATGTCTGGCCCCGCGCAGCCGCGCCGCGGACACGTCCGCCCGGGCCACTGATAGAGGGGCCCCACCCCCACAGAACGTCTAGATAAAAAAAAAGAAAATAATTTTTTTTAATAAAATTAATAATTAATTAGTGAATTAATTAATTTAATTAATCCTGTTTAATTAATCTAATTAATTAGTTAGTTCAATTAAACTGTAATTAGGTTAATTAACCCTAATTAACCTAAACAGAGAATGACAGGTGGGACCCACACGTCAGCTTGACCAAGTCAACACACTGTTGACTGCTGACGTCATGCTGACATCAGCATACACTGTTTCGGATAATTCTAATTTAGTTAATTAAATAAATTCAGAAAATGATTAAAATTTTAGAAAATCATATAAAATAAACCGTAGCTCGGATTAAAATAATTTGTACATGAAAGTTGCTCAGAACGACGAGACGAATCCGAATACGTGGACCGTTCGTCCGCCACACGTCCCTAACTATCCGAACATGGAACCGTTCCCCTCCGGTCATCTGTCTGACAAATGTCCGAAACCGGGAAAACATTCCCGGATGGATTCCTCCTTCCTCGGTGACGTGCAACCATACGTTAGGACACACCCGGCATTGCATATTGTCATGTCGTACATTGTGTTGCTCATGTTTGCTATGTATTTATACTGTTTCCTCCCCCTCTTCTCTCTCGTTAGACCCCGACGCAGTTCCCGGTACCGCCGCAGCTCCGGAGACCGAAGACACCATTGGCGACCTTGCCCTTGCCGCCGAGCAACCAGGCAAGCCCCCCCTTTGATCATCCCGATATCGCCCATTCTAATTTCTCATGCTTGCATTAGAATTGCTGCTGCTACTGCTTTACCTATTCTGATGCATAGCCTGTTTATTGTAACCTGCTGTTGATAATTACCTGCATATCCTAAACTGTCTAGTATAGGCTGGGTAGAGACCTATCAGTGACCCCACTTATCTCGACTGCCCCGCTGGATTATCAGAAGACCCGATCAACGGGATTGAAGACCAGAGCCCGACACCGCACATCACCCCCCTCTTAGTTGTAACGACGCTGCAGCATTACTATCGAGTGTCGAGGGTGAAACCTCTTGTAGCACTTCTGATGTTAACTCTATAGAGTAGCTATTCGGTCGTGGTCATCGAGGGTGATTCCTCCTTCACCGCTTCCGATAACGACGCCGTCGTACAACACCTCAAGTGTGAACCCAGCGAGGGTGATTCCTCCGAGTTCACCTTGACGATTACATCGAGTAGGAATCCAACGAGGGTGATAACTCGGATTCCCCTGATGTTATGGACACACGGATATTTGGACTATACTATTGATATTTGGAAAGGCGGGTCGACCCTGAGGGGTACCCGCGTGTGATGTGAAGACGGGTTGCCTGTATGGTGCCCGAGTGATGAATACGAGGCGTGGCCGGGCATTCTTGGCCCTTGCCGCAAGTCCTCGAGACGGGGCGACAGGGTCACATCGATCGTGAGTCTCTGCTCGTTACCGCACCCCCAAGGTACTAACGATTTGGATATTTGATTCGAGTGGGCCTCTGGCCCGATAGCACTAACCATCACGCGGGAATAAATATGGGTAATCTGCATCGTGGCATCAGCCGAAAGTTTTGTCAGACGTCCAGTTCAGCATTGTGGCACGGTCAGATCGTACCGACCCTCCGAGGCGGTGCTGGTATCCACCCTGCACACAACGACCCGGAGTGCATAGGGCGATGGCCCAAGACCCCTGAGTGCTTAGGATGTAGACCGGCGGGGACCTCTCTGCTGAGCTTTAGGTAGGGCTGCGATGTGTCGTTTGGCCGAGGTCGGGCATGACCCGGAAAAGTGTGTCCGGCCGGAGTTAAGCGAGCGTGGTGAGTAAGTTGGTGCACCCCTGCAGGGAAGAACTAATCTATGCATAGCCGGATCCTCGGTAACGGACACTCGGAGTTGTATCCCGATTGATACAATTAGAATTGGATACTATGGCTCTGGGATTGCTTCTCGCAGGGAGTCAAGAAGGGATCTCCGGACGAGGTTGATGACTGTATGGCTCTGGGATTGCTTTCTCGCAGGGAGTCGAGAAAGGATCTCTGGGTGAGGATGAGACTTAATGTTACTACTACTTTATACGATTCTAATCTACACTCTTCTAATGCTGCAAGACCTCTGAAGATGCTAGTCTTCGATAGGACTAGGACTTCTCTCTATTCTGGCATTTCTGCAGCCCAGTCCACATATACAACCTCTCTTTGATAATGTTGCATATGTAGTGTAGATCCTTGCTTGCTGAGTACTTCGGATGAGTACTCACGGTTGCTTTGCTTTCTTTTTCCCCATATCCTTTTGATGCGACCGGATGACGGAGCCCCGGATACCGCTGCCCCCGCCGACGATCGCTACTACTACCCCGAGGGTGGATATTACTACGAGCTTGTCGTCGACCAGGAGTAGGATCGGAGGGTCCCAGGCAGGAGGCCTACGCCTTTTGATCGTAGTGTTTTTCTTTTGTCTCGCCTTCTTAAGGCCTTTCTGTGTTTTCTTTTATATCTGTACTTAGATATCTGATGCTTCCGCTGACGCTTGTACGCAAGCTTGTGTATTCGAGCCCTCGAGGCCCCTGGCTTGTAACATAAAGCTTGTATGACTTTATTTATGTTTTAGAGTTGTGTTGTGATATCTTCCCGTGAGTCCTTAGGCTTGATCATGTGCATTTGCGTGTATGATTAGTGCACGATTAAGCCGGGGGTGTCACAATGGTGATTCATATCCTACTCATACTTGCACACTCAATGTTGATTAATCTCAATGCATGTTTATGACCGTTTTCGCTCTCTAGTTGGTCTTTCCTCAATCTTTTGCTAGCCTTCACTTGTACTAAGCGGGAATACTGCTTGTGCATCCACTTCCTTAAACCCAAAGTTGTTCCATATGAGTCCACCATACCTACCTATATGCGGTATTTACCTGCCGTTCCAAGTAAATTTGCATGTGCCAAACTCTAAACCTTCAAATGATAATCTGTTTTGTATGCCCGAATCGCTCATGTAGCGACTGGGGGCTGTCAGTATCTTCCATGCTAAGTGGGTTATTCTCATGACGAGTGTTTATTCACCTGTCATTCATGAGAAAGTGGTTGGTAATCAGGATGCCCAATTCCATGCTCAGAATCAAATCAAAATATAATAATGAAACAAAACTCCCCCATGACTGTTGTTGGTATGGACGTCACCCGTGAATTCGGCTAGCCATGGAGTGTGATTGTTGGTGGAGGGGGAGTAAAAACTTTACCATTCTGTTTGGAACCGCCTATAATGTATCTAGCATGGAAGATAGTGAGATCTCTTGGTTGTTATGTTGACAATGAAAGCATACCGCTCAAAATTATATTCATCTCTGTTTTAAAAGCTCCGAGCTCTGGCACCTCTGCAAATCCCTGCTTCCCTCTGTGAAGGGCCTATCTATTTACTTTTATTGTTGAGTCATCATATTCTTATAAAAAGCACCAGTTAGAGAGCACCACTGTCATTTGTATGCTTGGTTATTAATTGATGTTGAGTATGAGTGTGACTAGATCTCTTCTGCCATGAATTATAATGTCTAGTCAGTCCTTGATCTTCAGGGGTGCTCTGCATTTATGTTTTCTGGTCTCAGAAAGGGCTAGCGAGATACCACTTTTTCATATTGTATCATGATCGTTTTGAAAAAAGTGTTGTCATCCGAGATTTATTATTATTGCCCACTAGTTGATTATGCCATTGATATGAGTAAATATGAGACCTAAATGTTATTGTGAATATGGTTAGTTCATAATCTTTGCTGAAAACCTGAATATTGGCTATAAATATTTGCAACAACAAGATCAAACAGAGTTTGTAAAAGTTTTTCTTTGTCACTTTCAGTTTGTCAACTGAATTGCTTGAGGACAAGCAATGGGTTAAGCTTGGGGGAGTTGATACGTCTCCATCGTATCTACTTTTCCAAACTCTTTTGCCCTTGTTTTGGACTCTAATTTGCATGATTTGAATGGAACTAACCCGGACTGACGCTATTTTCAGCAGAATTGCCTTGGTGTTATTTTTGTGCAGAAATCAAAGTTCTCGGATTGACCTAAAAATTTATGGAGAATTTTTATGGAATATATAAAAAATACTGGTGCAAGAATTAACCAGAGGGGGTCCACCCAATGGCCACAAGCCCTGGGGGTGCCCCCTGGGCGTGCGTAGTAGGCTTGTGGGCCCCCTGGACCTCCTCCGACCCTAACTCCAACTCTATAAGTACCTATTCGCGGAGAAAAAAATCAAAGAGAAGGATTCATCGTGTTTTACGATATGGAGCCGCCGCCGCCTCCTGTTCTTCATCGGGAGGGCTGATCTGGAGTCCGTTCAGGGCTCCGAAGAGGGGGATTCGTCGCCATCATCATCATCATCAACCTTCCTCCATCACCAATTTCATGATGCTCACCGCCGTGCGTGAGTAATTCCATTGTAGGCTTGGTGGACGGTGATGGGTTGGATAGGATTTATCATGTAATCGAGTTAGTTTTGTTAGGGTTTGATCCCTAGTATCCACTATGTTCTGAGATTGATGTTGCTATGACTTTGCTGTGCTTAATGCTTGTCACTAGGGCCCGAGTGCCATGATTTCAGATATGAACCTATTATGTTTTCATGAATATATGTGTGTTCTTGATCCTATCTTGCAAGTTGTAGACACATATTACGAGTTATGATCCGCATATCCCAAGGTGACAATAATTGGGATTCTTTCCGGTGATTACCGTAGTTTGAGGAGTTCATGTATTCACCAAGTGCTAATGCTTTGGTCCAGTTCTCTATTAAAAGGAGGCCTTAATATCCCTTAGTTTCCATTAGGACCTCGCTACCACGGGAGGGTAGGACAAAAGATGTCATGCAAGTTCTTTTCCATAAGCACGTATGACTATATACGGAATACATGCCTACATTATATTGATGAATTGGAGCTAGTTATGTGTCACCCTAGGTTATGACTGCTATATGATGAATATTATCCAACACAATTATCATTGCCGATCCAATGCCTACGAGCTTTTCACATTTTGATATTTGCTAAGTTACTTTCGTTGTTACTGCTGTTACAATCACTACAAAACTGCTACTGTTACTTTTGACACTGTTACCGTTACTTCTATATTACTTTGCTACTAAATACTTTGCTGCAGATATTAAGTCTTTTAGGTGTGGTTGAATTGACAACTCAGCTGCTAATACTCGTGAATATTCTTTGGCTCCCCTTGTGTCGAATCAATAAATTTGGGTTGAATACTCTACCCTCGAAAACTATTGCGATCCCCTATACTTGTGGGTTATCAGGAGACACCACTCTCCAAAAGGTAATAGATGGTGTTGTTGATGATGAATTCCTTGCTCTTGCGCTTCAAATGATAGTCTCCCCAACACTCAAACACTCTCACAGATTTTGCTTTGGTGGATGAGAGGATTGAACGGAAAGCAATTGGGAAAGGCTAGAAATCAAGGTTCAAATGGTTGGATTGGAATGTCTTGATTTCAACACATGTGTAGGTGGTTCTCTTCTCAGAAAATGAGTAGTGGAAGTTGTGGTTCGTTCTGATAGCTCTCTTAGAGAGTAAGTGGTGGTGGAGGGGTATAAATAGGCAGCACCAAAAATCCAACCGTTACAAGTCTTTGACCCAACTCGGTGACACCGACATGAAAATCTCGGTGAGACCGACTAGTTCAGTGAGACCCAACAGAACATCTTGGTGAGACCAAAGTGCAATGGCTGGGGAAAGACCTCGTTTTGGAAATGCCGATCGGTTCATCTCGGTGATTTTTAAATGAAGCAACTTCATCACAGAAACTTGGTCAGACCATCTTGGTGAGACCGAGGTCCATTCGGATGTACCAAAGTGTTAGGGTTTGGCATGTGGCAGTATATGGGATCATCTCGATGGGTTCGGATGGGAACTTTTTGGTGGGACCGAGATGGACATTTAGGGTTTTGTATAGGAATGAAGTGGAGAAGTAGTTGAGGATTTTGGAGCAATACCACTAAGCACTTGAGCAATTGAGTCATGATCAAAACCTCACCCCCTTTTAATAGTATTGGCTTTCCTATGGACTCAATGTGATCTTTGATCACTTAACCAAAAATGTAGAGTCTTGGAGCTTTGCCAATCTTCGTCCTTAGCATTTTGAGGGGTCCACATCCACTAGTCTTAACCAAAAATGTAGTCTTGGAGCTTTGCCAATCTTCGTCCTTAGCATTTCGAGGGGTCCACATCCACTAGTCTTTGCCATGCCAATCATTGATCTTCTCTAAAATATATTATCAATAAGCATTAGATCAATGACTTATATGTTGTTATTAATTACCAAAACCACCCGGGGATTAGTTGCATTTTCAATCACCCCCTTTTTGGTAATTGATGACAACATATAGATCAAAGCTTGGACAAATGATATAATCAATGAAATACATCATCGCTTTGAGAAGTATGTGATAAGCAAGAGCCCCCCCCCTAAATTTGTGCATTACTAAAGATTTGTGTTTGAATGCAAATGCACAATTGATTAGGATCATGGGTTACTCTTCCATGTCACATACATCTTGGTGGAGCACTCAAAATGATACGATTGCAAAATAATTAGCACTCATCACCAATCAAACAAGTGAATGATCATATAAAGAGCATATGAATATATATTCAAGCAAGCATAGCATCAAAGTATGGTATGATCAAGCACATAATGTAACGTAGTCTCATACATGCATCAAGCAAAAGTATCTCAAAGTAGCACAAAATCCAGAGAAAAAACCAAATGAGAAAAGCAAAAGCACTCTCTTGAAGCCTAATGATCTATACTAATTCTCCCCCTTTGGCAACAAGTACCAAAAAGTTCGAAGAAGTATAGAGCTAAACGTCGCTCTAGGCCTGATCTCCGGCAACTCCTGGTGGTGAAGTCCTCGAACTTGCAGCGCTATCGTGCCTAGACGTCGGAGTGGAGAGAAGAGTGTTTGTGAAGATCTCTACGGAGGCCTGCTGTGCTAGAGGACTGGAGACAGCTGGAGGCACTGTGGGAGCAACCGTAGATGCAATAGTTGGAGCTGAGACTGTAGCTCTGGAAGTGACTGGTATTGCAGCTAATCTGGGCATCGTGTGGAACTGAGTGGCCGTATAAAGACATGTGCCCTAGTGCTCTTCATCATCACTAGAAGACCGTGCCTTGGCTTCATCCACCGCCCGCTTCAGGCTCTCAACTGTGGTCTAAACCTCTGTAACCTTGACATCCAGATCATGAAATTTTGTCTCAACAATCATCTCAAGACTTTTCTAGTTCTCTGCGAGGTTGGCCAAACTCCGCTCGATTCTCCGAGTAGCTTGAATGAGATAGTTCATCTGATCAGTGTTGGTTTTAAGTGATGGTGCAGTAGAAGCACGTGGCTCCGCAGCCCTGGAAGCCTCTGCCTTTGCTTATGCTGTAGCTGAGGTGGGATGGGATGGATCCATCATCACAGTGTTATCCTCAAACTTCGGCTGTAGCGGCAGATTCTCACGATCTAGCAGAAATGACGTGTGTGCACCCTTGGAGTTGATAAGCACCTGAATGTGTGTTGCGAATCCACAAGACCTCTTCTAATCAGCAACAGTCCTCTTGACGGTTTCCACTATGGGATCCATTACTTTGAATTTCTGATGGTGGTTAATGTGATGCAGCATGTTGATGGAGTGACCTCGAATCATTTTCTCATCGCCTGACTTGGGCATCAAACTATGCCTCATGATAGTATTGGAGGTAGCAAGGCCTGCCAATAAGTGATAAACTGAGCTAAGCTTGTGAGAATCCTTATACTTGTCAGGGATCTCGGCGTACACGTGAGCCATCGAATTGTGCACTGGTACAGCGAGCTGCAATACAAACGTTTTTTAACCCCTTTCCGTGATGACATTTTAAACCGTCGCCTTGCGTGTGTGTGCGATAGGAAGGTCCTTCCCACACGACCCAGAAACTGTCAGGGATAGGTAGCAGCAATGCATACGTTTTGTATAACTAAGCGTATGCGATGCCGGCATCTATCCCAAATGCGAGTCTTCAGACAACTGTGTATGATATGTCGAATATCCCAAACGCTCCATCCTTGCTACTCGTTTGTGCTTGCATTACCATCGAAGTCGGTATTCTATGGTGCTACGGTTACGGTGCGCGTCCCATCACAAATAGTTCATGAGTATAGAACGTGTATGATAAGCAGACAATCACACACATTCACTTCTCCCGAACAGTATGCGATATATAATTAAGAAGATTAGCTAATCATCATACGGGTGTCGGATAGGATTACGAGACCGTCGTACCAATATCGTATAGGATAACTATCACACACGCTATTCTGTGGTGCAACGTTTATGATGCGTACGGCATTAGAAACATTTCATGATTGTAAAGCATGTACGATAAGGTGACTATCACAAACATTTAGTTTGCTCGCACCGTTTGTGATTTTGTCTGACATCACACACGCTTTGCAAATGGCAACTGTGTGCATGGTTACACACCTTTCCTCTCTGTGAATCGTGTCGGATTATGATGTATATCACACACGTTGTGTTTTACAGACCATGTGCACCGTAATGACCTGCAGAGCGTATTTTCACCCTAATTTAATTGATGCTATTTAAAATTGTACCAAATTTGAATTTGTAAGTAGGCTATAACTTTATTCATATCCATCAGTTCAACAACCAATGCATTATTCGATTCACAGGTACATATGTTCAAGATTTACATAAAAAAGAATTACATAAGCACCAAATAAAGAATGATGAACCAGGGTTGTATACTTGTACTATTAAAGACGGTAAAGAAAGAG
Source organism: Thinopyrum elongatum (assembly GCA_011799875.1). Classification (NCBI taxonomy): domain Eukaryota; kingdom Viridiplantae; phylum Streptophyta; class Magnoliopsida; order Poales; family Poaceae; genus Thinopyrum; species Thinopyrum elongatum. Next base: position 465,776,780 of record CM022300.1, read on the forward strand.
GCGAAAGACATTCTGGTTGTTGAACAAGGTGAAGTGGAATGCCCATATTGTGCCCTCCTCCATGCAGAAGGCACGCACGACTCTAGTCCAACCCCTTGTGATGGCCGACCGCCCATCCTTCACTATCTTCATGAGGACATCTAGATAGTCATCGAGTTCTGGTAGAAATACTTTAACCTTTGCATGCCCACCAATCATGTAGTTTGAGAGGTAATCTTGAGTAAACTGCTTTGGGAACCACTGCAAAGGAAAAAGATTCACACATTGTCATCTAACACAACTCATTATGGGCAGTAAAAAGAAGGCTGCAGAGTTCTTACTTAATTACCATCGTACAGTTCACTGTTGTCATGGGTAAAGTGGAAACAAATAGTTTAATTGCCATCTTTTAACCCATTTTACTAAAAATCTTTATCAGTTTCCTCACTTGATGCTGGTTCATGAATATCTCATTGCCCCATACGCAAAAAGGGTCGAAGCGTGGATCTTTACCAATGACATATGTACCTAAAAGCACCAAGTTAATATTAGAAGCTAAACATCAATTGCACCATGATGTAGTACAACACTCCCTCCGTACAATTATATAAGATCTTACTACATCCAATATACTCACATATTGGATGAATTAACATCTTATATTATGGGGCGGAGGGAGTTTATTACATTGTTACAAATATCAGCCGATTAACTGCAGTTAACTGCTGCTGTGTTGTTGTTGCTGCTCTTCTATGAATATCTAGACATCATCAGAACATTAAGGTAACACTCTTCCTTGTTGCTATGTAGCCTAGGATTGCATATTTAGATATTCAGTACAACGCATGTTGCTATGTAGCCTCAGATATATTAGGTATGGCCCTAGTTAACTTACCGATAAATGGGTTATAAATATATTCAGTTAAATGTCCGATTCATCAATTAATCCCTTATCAGCCCCCGTCCTTTATGGTACCAGCTACTCCTGAACGGTGAGTATATATAAGCCATGGGATGAAATTAACCTTGATGAAAAACAGCAGTCGTTCCCAATATTGTCCTGTGTAAGTACATTGAAAGACATGTTAAGCACAATAGGCTAAACATCAACCAAATATATCCATGGTAGACAACATAATCTCCAAATGATAGCTTCAGTGTGCAGGTTTAAGCACGCTAGTTAAGCAAAACAAGAAGTGGAAGGGTGTGTTAACTGCAACATGCCTAACATTTAACAACAAGCAAATATAGTCATTCAAACTAGTATTATGCAGGTCTAAGTACATTAGTGATTGTTAAATAAAAATGGAAAGGCGTGTAAACTACAACATGCTTAACAGCAACCAAATGTAGTCATTCATAGTGGTATTGTTGAAACTGGTATTGATGAAATTGAACTGCACAGTTCATACTTGCACCTATAGAACATCACATTGTGAATAACTGAAATAAACAAGGCATACTACGAACAACCAAAGATAGCAATTGAGACCGGATATCTGCTAACTACATACAACCGAACAACCAAAAACCATTAAAAGAGGCATATGCTCGCTACAACAGGCTTAACAACAACCAAATATAGTCATTCATATTGGTATCACTACTAGGGAAAAGCCTAGCAGTAGCGCGGGCCAAATGCCTAGCAGTAGCGCGGGCACCTGCGCTACTAGTAAGGCGCTACAGACTGTAGCAGTAGCGTTGTTTTGTCCCGCGCTACTGCTATACCTACTTAGCAGTAGCGTTGTCCTGACCAGCGCTACTGCTAAGTGGCTTAGCAGTAGCGTTTTCCTGTCCAGCGCTACTGCTAATTAGCTGCAGCACTTGTTTACGGCGCTGCTGCTTCCTGCTAAAGAGCGCTACCACTATATTTTCACATATTTTTTTGCTATGTATTTGCGATGTTTTTTACATGTTTTATACAGTATTCTAATAATATCATAAACATGCAATATGCTCATCATATCATACACATAATAGTCTCATCATATCATCCAACACAAATCATGTCATCACATCATAATCACGATATAGCGATAAAAGTTAACTAACATGTCTCATCATACATAATGTAGTACTTCTTGAGGCGCTGGTTCGGATCCCTCTCTCGAACTAGCGTGAACCTAAACTAACTATTTTCCGCTTCGGCTCTGCTATCGAACCCTCTCTGGCTGTCGCTCAGAAACCGATACACCTGGGCCTAACATAGGCCACTCGTCGTATACTCCTGGAACCTTCCCTATGTACACGGCATAGCACTTCTTCGCCATCGATGATCTATGTATCTGCATCGTCACATGATTCGATAATATGCAACATAATATATAGTTGAGCAATAGAAAGAGAGAGAGTTAGCAAAAATAGAAGCAACATATCGTAAACATGAATAACAAAGTTCATCATACCCAAACTGCCCTAACCAGAGTGATCTGCGCTAGTTGAGGAGGACGGTTTAATTACATCACAAAGTTTCGTCGTGCATAAATTCAAAGTTTCGTCAATCACTCCAACATGTCGTGCCAACCATCCAAATCAGGGAGGAAGTTCCCGAGCGAAGTGAAAGGCTTCAGGTCGAGATGCTGAGTGGCTACGCGTGTTCGGATGTCTTCCTGTGACATTTGCCCTTCTTCGTTGAACATCCATGTTTTTTCGAGGACCTCCTTCATGATGATTTGAGCAAGTTCACGCTGGATGTGATAGAACTCAGCTCGGAGTCGATGATCCGGGACATTTCCTAGATTATTTTCCCATTGCAGAATATCGGCATCGCCGGATCTAGGTGACATGCGAAGGTTCTGGCAATCCCATCTGTACTCCAGCATGTGGTGGAGGACATAGAATCCATCACTGAGAGTACCTCTCGGTTGCTGGATGCAGCAGAAGTCGGTCTTATGGCCGAAGCAGAGCGCGCGGTTCCTTGTCTTCTTGACCGTGATCTCTCCACCCCGGTGGCCGTAGCTTAAGATAGCACCGTCGAGAACATAGTTGATGTGGGTGTAATCCTTTTTCTTCATGTTCTTCGACGAGTCCAAGAAAAGAGCGTGGGAGAATCGGGGGTAAAGGATGATGAGGACGGCGCGTCCATCGCTGCGCAAAATAAGTACACACCTCAAATTAGCCTCCACGCGTGCAAATGAATGATTGAAATCGAAGGAAGGATATCCGCGGATGACTTACAAGGGATGATAAGGCAAGAGAATCGTCTCCTTGTCCTTATTGCCGACCATGAAATCGGCGATGTAGTCCCTCGCGTATTCACGGTTGCTACTTCTTGAGCTTGCATTGGTTTTTCCCTTGAAGAGGAAAGGGTGATGCAGCAAACTAGAGATAAGTATTTCCCTCAGCTAGAGAACCAAGGTATCAATCCAGTAGGAGGTACAAGCAAGTCTCCAATCTATGCACCTGCACAAACAATCAAACACTTGCACCCAGCGCGATAAAGGGGATGTCAATCCCTTCACGGTCAATTGCAATGGTGAGATCTGATAGAGATAGATATAAAAGATTACTAAAATGTAAAACAAAATAAAAGTAAATAAATTGCAGCAAGGTATTTTTGGGTTTTTTGGTTTATAGATCTGAAAATATATGATGGAAAATAGACCCGGGGGCCATAGGTTTCACTAGAGGCTTCTCTCTTGAAGGAAAATAATATGGTGGGTGAACAAATTACTGTCGAGCAATTGGTAGAAAATCGCAAAGTTATGATGATATCCAAGGCAATGATTATGCATATAGGCATCACGTCCGTGTCAAGTAGACCGAAATGATTATACATCTACTACTATTAATCCACACATCGACCGCTATCCAGCATGCATCTAGTGTATTGAGTTCATAAAGAACGGAGTAACGCCTTAAGTAAGATGACATGATGTAGAGGGATAAACTCAAGCAATATGATGAAAACCCCATCTTTTTATCCTTGATGGCAACAATACAATACGTGCCTCGCGATCCCTACTATGTCACTGGGTGAGGACACTGCAAGATTGAACCCAAAACTAAGCACCTCTCCCATTGCAAGAAATACCAATCTAGTTGGCCAAACCAAACCGATAATTCGAAGAGAAATACAAAGATATCAAATCATGCATATAAGAATTCAGAGAAGATTCAAATAATATTCATATATAATTTGATCATAAATCCACAATTCATCGGATCTCGACAAACACACCGTAAAAGAATATTACATCGGATAGAACTCCAAGAACATCGAGGAGAACATGGTATTGAATATCAAAGAGGGAGAAGAAGCAATCTAGCTACTAGCTATGGACCCGTAGGTCTGAGGTAAACTACTCACGCTTCATCGGAAAGGCAATAGGGTTGACGTAGATGCCCTCCGCGATCGAATCCCCCTACGACAGATCGCCGGAAAAGGCCCCAAGATGGGATCTCACGGGTATAGAAGGTTGCGGCAGCGGAAAAGTATTTTCGTGGATGCCTCTGATGGTTTGGGAATATTTGGGAATTTATAGGCTGAAGAATAGGGTTAGAGGAGCTCCAAGGGACCCACAAGGCAGGGGGCGCCCCCCCTGGGGCACGCCCTGCACCCTTGCCGTCGCCTCGGGACTCCTTTGCCTTGGTCTCCAAGTCCTACGTGTGTCTTCTGGTCCAAGAAAAATCATCGTAAAGTTTTATTCCGTTTGGACTCCATTTGATATTCCTTTTCTGCAAAACTGAAAAACAAGGAAAAAACAGAAACTGGCACTGGGCTCTGGGTTAATAAGTTAGTCCCAAAAATAATATAAAATAGCATATTAATGCATATAAAACATCCAAAACAGATAATATAATAGCATGGAACAATAAAAAATTATAGATACGTTGGAGACGTATCAAGCATCCCCAAGCTTAATTCCTGCTTGTCCTCGAGTAGGTAAATGATAAAAACAGAATTTTTGATGTGGAATGCTACCTAACATATTTATCCATGTAATTTTGTTTATTGTGGCATGAATATTCAGATCCATAAGATTCAAAACAAAGGTTTAATATTGACATAAAAACAATAATACTTCAAGCATACTAATAAAGCAATCATGTCTTCTTAAAATATCATGGCCAAAGAAAGTTATCCCTACAAAATCATATAGTCTGGCTATGCTCAATATTCATCACACAAAGTATTAAATCATGGACAACCCCGATGACAAGCCAAGCAATTGTTTCATACTTTTGATGTTCTCAAACTTTTTCAACTTTCACGCAATACATGAGCGTGAGCCATGGATATAGCACTATAGGTGGAATAGAATATGGTGGTTGTGGAGAAGACAAAAAGAAGGAGATAGTCTCTGATACGTCTCCATCGTATCTACTTTTCCAAACTCTTTTGCCCTTGTTTTGGACTCTAATTTGCATGATTTGAATGGAACTAACTCGGACTGATGCTGTTTTCAGCAGAATTGCCATGGTGTTATTTTTGTGCAGAAATAAAAGTTCTCAGAATGACCTGAAACTTCACGGAGAATATTTTTGGAATAAATAAAAAATATTGGCAAAAGAATCAACCGAGGGGGACCCACCGCCTGTCCACAAGGGTGGGAGGCGCGCCCCCTGGCTTGTGGGTCCCACGAAGCTCCACCGACCTCAACTCCAACTCCATATATTCACGTTCGGGGAGAAAAAAATCAGAGAGAAGGATTCATCGCATTTTACGATACGGAGCCGCCACCACCTCCTGTTCTTCCTCGGGAGGGCAGATCTGGAGTCCGTTCAGGGCGCCGGAGAGGGGAAATCGTCGCCACTATCATCATCAACCATCCTCCATCACCAATTTCATGATGCTCACCGCCGTGCGTGAGTAATTCCATCGTAGGCTTGCTGGACGGTGATGGGTTGGATGAGATTTATCATGTAATCGAGTTTGTTTTGTTAGGGTTTGATCCCTAGTATCCACTATATTCTAAGATTGATGTTGCTATGACTTTGCTATGCCTAATGCTTGTCACTAGGGCCCGAGTGCCATGATTTCAGATCTGAACCTATTATGTTTTTATGAATATATATGTGTTCTTGATCCTATGTTGCAAGTTATAGTCACCTACTACGTGTTATGATCCGGCAACCCCGGAGTGATAATAGTCGGGACACTTCCAGGTGATGACCGTAGTTTGAGGAGTTCATGTATTCACTAAGTGCTAATGCTTTGGTCCGGTTCTCTATTAAAAGGAGGCCTTAATATCCCTTAGTTTCCATTAGGACCCCGCTGCCACGGGAGGGGTAGGACAAAAGATGTCATGCAAGTTCTTTTCCATAAGCACGTATGACTATATACGGAATACATGCCTACATTATATTGATGAATTGGAGCTAGTTCTATGTCACCCTAGGTTATAACTGTTGCATGATGAATGCCATCCGACATAATTATCAATCATTCATCCATCGCCTATGAGCTTTTCACATATTGATCTTTGCTACGTTACTTTTCCGTTGCCACTGTTACGATTGCTAAAAAACTGCTACTGTTACTTTTGCCACCGTTACCGTTACTTCCATACTACTTTGCTACTAAATACTTTGCTGCAGATGTTAAGTCTTTCAGGTGTGGTTGAATTGACAAATCTGCTAATACTTGAGAATATTCTTTGGCTCCCCTTGTGTCGAATCAATAAATTTGGGTTGAATACTCTAGCCTCAAAAACTGTTGCGATCCCCTATACTTGTGGGTTATCAGTCTCACATCAACTAAGCGTATCAATGGCTATGAAGATGCCCATCAATAGATATCAATGTGAGTGAGTAGGGATTGCCATACAACGGATGCACTAGAGCTATAAGTGTATGAAAGCTCAAAAGAAACTAAGTGGGTGTGCATCCAACTCGCTTGCTCACGAAGACCTAGGGCAATTTGAGGAAGCCCATCATTGGAATATACAAGCCAAGTTTTATAATGAAAAATTCCCACTAGTATATGAAAGTGACAAAATAGGAGACTCTCTATCATGAAGATCATGGTGCTACTTTGAAGCACAAGTGTGGAAAAAGGATAGTAGCATTGCCCCTTCTCTCTTTTCTCTCATTTTTTTATTTTGGGCTCTTTGGCCTCTTTTTTTCTTATTTTTTATTTATTTTATTTTTCGTCCGGAGTCTCATCCCGACTTGTGGGGGAATCATAGTCTCCATCATCCTTTCCTCACATGGGACAATGCTCTAATAATGATGATCACCACACTTTTATTTACTTACAACTCAAGAATTACAACTCGATACTAGAACAAATATATGACTCTATATGAATGCCTCCGACGGTGTACCGGGATGTGCAATGACTCAAGAGTGACATGTATAAAAAATATGAATGGTGGCTTTGCCACAAATACGATGTCAACTACATGATCATGCAAAGCAATATGACAATGATGAAGCGTGTCATAATAAACGGAACGGTGGAAGTTGCATGGCTATATATCTCGGAATGGCTATGGACATGCCATAATAGGTAGGTATGGTGGCTGTTTTGAGGAGGGTATATGGTGGGTGTAATGCACCGGTGAAAGTTGCACGATACTAGAGAGGCTAGCAATGGTGGAAGGGTGAGAGTGCGTATAATCCATGGACTCAACATTAGTCATAAAAAACTCACATACTTATTGCAAAAGTCTATTAGCTATCGAAACAAAGTACTACACGCATGCTCCTAGGGGGATAGATTGGTAGGAAAAGATCATCGCTCGTCCCCGACCACCACTCATAAGGAAGACAATCAATAAATAAATCATGCTCTGACTTCATCACATAACGGTTCACCATACGTGCATGCTACGGGAATCACAAACTTTAACACAAGTATTTCTACCAATCCACAATTACTCACTAGCATGACTCTAATATCACCATCTTTATATCTCAAAACAAATCATGAGGAATCAAACTTCTCATAGTATTCAATGCACTTAATATGAAAGTTTTTATTATATATATCCCGCTTGGATGCCCATCATATTAGGACTAAATTCATAACCTAAGCAAATTACCATGCTGTTTAGAGACTCTCAAAATAATATAAGTGAAGCAAGAGAGTTCAACAATTTCTATAAAATAAAACCACCGCCGTGCTCTAAAAAGATATAAGTGAAGCACTAGAGCATATTGCCTAGCTCAAAAGATATAAGTGAAGCACATAGAGTATTCTAGTAAATTCATGATTAATGCGTGACCCTCTCAAAAGGTGTGTACAACAAGGATGATTGTGCCAAACTAAAAAGCAAAGACTCATATCATACAAGACGCTTGATACGTCTCTGTCGTATCTATAATTTTTGATTGTTTCATGCCAATATTATACAACTTTCACATATTTTTGGCAACTTTTTATATGATTTATTGGACTAACCTATTGATACAGTGCCCAGTGCCAGTTCCTGTTTGTTGCATGCTTTTTGTTTCCCAGAAAATCCATATCAAACGAAGTCCAAACGCGATAAAAATTTACGAAGAATTATTTTGGAATGTTTATGATTTTTGGGAGGTGGAATCAACGCAAATGGGGGCCCACAGTGACCACAACCCACCAGGGCGCGCCGGGCACCCCCTGGCGTGCCCAAGTATCTTGTGCCCTCCTCGAACATCGGTTGGGGCCCTTCTTCTGGCGCAAGAAAGATAATTTATGGAAAAAATCATGTAAAAATTTCAGCGCAATCGGAGTTACGGATCTCCGGGAATTTAAGAAACGGTGAAGGGCCAGATCTGGGGAACGCGAAACAGAAGAGAACAGAGAGGGAGATCCAATCTCGAAGGGGCTCCTGCCCCTCCGCCGCCATGGAGGACATGGACCAGAGGGGGAACTCTCCTCCCATCTAGGAGGGAGGCCAAGGAAGAAGAAGAAGGAGGGGGGCTCTCTCCCCCTCTCTCCCGGTGGGGCCGGAGTGCCGCGTGGCAAGGATCGTGACAGCGATTTACATCAACAATCTTGCTACTGTCAACACCAACTTTCTCCCCCTCTATGCAGCGGTGTAACACCCCTTCTCCCCGCTGTAATCTCTACTTAAACATGGTGCTCAACTCCATATATTATTTCCCAATGATATTTGGCTATCCTATGATGTTTGAGTATATCCGTTTTGTCCTATGGGTTAATCGTGATCTTGGTTGGTATGATTGTATATTTTATTTATGGTGCTGTCCTACGGTGCCCTCCGTCTCGCGCAAACGTGAGGGATCCCCGCTATAGGGTGTTGCAATATGTTCATGATTCGCTTATGGTGGGTTGCGAGAGTGACAGAAGCTTAAACCCGAGTAAGTGGGTTGTTGCGTATGGGATAAAGAGGGCTTGATACTTAATGCTATGGTTGGGTTTCACGACCTTAATGTTCTTTAGTAGTTGCGGAAGCTTGCTAGGGGTCCAATCATAAGTGCATATGATCCAAGTAGAGAAAGTATGTTAGCTCATGCCTCTCCCTCATATAAAATTACAAGAATGGTTACCGGTACTTGTTATCGATTGCCTAGGGGCAAATGACTTTCTTATTGACAAAAGCTATCTACTTTTATTACCTTGCAATTTATTCATAGTTTTATTCTCGCAAAGTACTTGTAGTTTTATTCTTGCAAAATAGTTTCATACTTGTTCTAGGTAAAGCAAACGTTAAAGTGTGCGTAGAGTTTTATCGGTGGTCGATAGGACTTGAGGGAATATTTGTTCTACCTTTAGCTCCTCGTTGGGTTCGACACTCTTATTTATCGAAGAAGGCTACAAATGATCCCCTACACTTGTGGGTTATCAAGACCTTCTTCTGGCGCCGTTGCCGGGGAGCAATAGCGTGGGGTGGATATTCTCGTGTGTGCTTGTTTGCTTTATCACTAAGTAGTTTTATTTCCTGTTCTAAGTTGTTCTCTATCTTTAGTTATGGATATGGAACACAAAACACCAAAAAAAATAGTTGTACTTGCTACTCATGGAGATGGGGAACCTCCTAAAACCCTCGATGCTCGTTATGTGAAAGATATTATGCACCACTTTGATAATCCTGAGAAAACCCCGTTCAACTTGATAATGGGAGACACGTTGGATCAACGTGAATACTTTAGGGATTATCGCTTGACACAAAAAGGGAAACTCTTATGGGATCAAATTCATATGTTGAAATGGTATGCTTGGAATCTATGCTCTAGATATGATTATACTTGTTGCTCTAGGATGAAGGCTCCACACCTTCCCTTTTCATGCAAATTTAATGATAATGAAACCTTAGCTTCTTATGCCAATGGTAGATATGATTATTATGATGTGGAACGAATAGAAGAATTTGTTGCTTTTAAGGGTGCTTATGAAATTGAATCTTTGTTTTTAAAGTATGAAGCTTTTGATGATGATGTTTATAGACCTGAAAATTTTGCCATCCTTAAATATTGCTATGAAAATTATAAATACAATTCCAATATTGATATATTTATTGAGAAATTCTCCGCTGTCCAAGAAGAGACTAATATTTTGCAGGAGTCTATGGAAGAAGAAATTGATGAAACTGTGAGCTCATTGGATGAAAAAGATGATGAGGAGAGCGAAGAACAAAAGGAGAAAGAGCGGATTAGCTACCCGTGCCCACCTTCTAATGAGAGTAACTCTTCAACTCATACATTATTTAATTTCCCTTCATGCTTACCGAAGGATGAATGCTATGATAATTGCTATGATCCCGTTGATTCTTTTGAAATGTCCCTTTTTGATGAACTTAATGCTTGCTATGCTTGTGGCCAAGATGCCAATATGAATTATGCTTATGGAGATGAACTTTCTATAGTTCCTTATGTTAAGAATGAAATTGTTGCTATTGCACCCACACATGATAGTCCTATTATCTTTTTGAATTCTCCAAACTACACTATATCGGAGAAGTTTGCACTTATTAAGGATTATATTGATGGGTTGCCTTTTACCGTTGCACATGATGATTTTGATGATTATAATATGCATGTGCTTGCTGCTCCTACTTGTAATTATTATGAGAGAGGAACTACATCTCCACCTCTTTATGTTTCCAACACGAAGTTTTTTAAAGAAACTGCTTATGCTATGTATTGGCCTTCACTTGATGTGCATGAATTGTTCTTGTATGACATGCCGATGCATAGGAAGAGAGTTAGACTTCATCATTGCATGATATATGTTGCTTTGTGCTCACTACTAAATGCCAAATCATTGTTAATTAAAATTGGCTTTGATATACCTTGGGATCCGGGTGGATTCATTACTTGAGCACTTCATGCCAAGCTTAATGGCTTTAAAGAAAGCGTTACCAGGGAGACAACCCGTAAGTTTTAGAGAGTCATTTTATTCTGTTGAGTGCTTTTATAAAGTTTAAAAACAAAAAAATATAGAGGGGAACTTAAAACTTCACAAAAAGAAAAGTGAAAGTGAGAGGGACGAGCATTGTGAAAGTGGGAGCTAGCCTTGAACTTTGTTCATGCCCATGGAAACTTTGTGAATATTAATTACCGAAACTTTTCAACAAAAATAATTATCCCCTTGTACAAATCCATTGTATTATAAAAATAATGTGCCAAGATTTGCCTTTAGGATGATTAGATTGCTTGTTGGTATGTGCGGTGCAAAAACAGAAACTTTGGCTGTAGTGCGTGATTTTACATTTTTTACTGGAATGTCAAAAGCTTCTGAAAATTTTTGTACAGTCTTTCTATACAATTTTTTTATTTTTTTCTAGTTTTTCAGAATTTCTGGAGTACCATAAGTATGGTAGATGTTCAGATTGCTACAGACTGTCCTGTTTAAGACAGATTCTGTTTTTGATGCATTGTTTTGCTTGTTTTGATGAAACTATCGATTTTTATCGGTGGTATAAGCCATGAAAAAGTTATATTACAGTAGCTACAATGCAAAAACAAAATATGAATTGGTTTTCAACAGTACTTAGAGTAGTGATTTGCTTTATTATACTAACGGATCTTACCGAGCTTTCTGTTGAGTTTTGTGTTGATGAAGTGATCAAAGATCGAGGAGGTCTCGATATGAGGAGAAGGAGGAGAGGCAAGAGATCAAGCTTGGGGATGACCAAGGCACACCAAGTAAATATTCAAGGAGACTCAAGCGTCTAAGCTTGGGGATGCCCCGGAAGGCATCCCATCTTTCTTCAACAAGTATCAGTATGTTTTCATCTTCGTTTCGTTCATGTGATATGTGTGAATCTTGGAGTGTCTTTTGTGTTTATTTTATGCACCATGCTGGTATGAGATAGTCCATGGTTGATTTATAGAATTCTCATTTCACTTCACTTATATCTTTTGAGTATGGCTTTATAGAATGCTTCATGTGCTTCACCTATATCATTTGAAGTTTGGATTGCCTGTTTCTCTTCACATAGAAAACCGTTATTTGTATAATGCTATTTTGCTTCACTTATATTTGTTAGAGCATGGTCTTTTTTAGAAAGAATTAAACTCTTTTGCTTCACTTATATCTATTTAGAGAGTCAACAGGAATTGGTCAATTGCATGGTTAGTCATAAAATCCTACATAAAACTTATGGATCATTGAATATGATATGTTTGATTCCTTGCAATAGTTTTGCGATATAGAGATGGTAATATGTGGGAGGTACTAGTAAATGGTTGTGGTTAGTAAGAATATTGGTGTTAAGGTTTGTGATCCCCGAAGCATGCACGTATAGTCTCTCGTTATGCTATGAAGTTGGAGCATGATTTATTATTGATTGTCTTCCTTATGAGTGGTGGTTGGGGACGAGCGATGGTATTTTCCTACCAATATATCCCCCTAGGGGCATGCGTAGTAGTACTTTCCTTCGAGGGCTAATAAACTTTTATAATAAGTATATGAGTTCTTTATGACTAATGTGAGTCCATGGATTATACGCACTCTTACCTTTTCGCAATCTGCTAGCCTCTATGGTACCGTGCATTGCTCTTTCTCACCTCGAGATGTGGTGCAAACTTCGCAGGTGCATCCAAACCCCGTGATATGATATGCTCTATCACACATAAGCCTTATTATATCTTCCTCAAAACAGCCACCATACCTACCTATTATGGCCTTTTCATAGCCATTCTGAGATATATTGCCATGCAACTTCCACCGCTTCCATTTTGATGACTTGAGCATTCATTGTCATATTGCTTTGCATGATCATATAGCTGACATAGCAGTTGTGGCTCAGCCACCGTTCATCATTTTTCATACATGTTATGCTAGATCATTGCACATCCTGGTACACTGCCAGAGGCATTCATATAGAGTCATACTTTGTTCTAGGTATCGAGTTGTAATTTTTATCTCTTTTGAGTTATAAGTAAATAGAAGTGTGATGATCATCATTATTCATTATTAGAGCATGTCCCAGTGAGGAAAGGATGATGGAGACTATGATTCCCCCACAAGTCGGGATGAGACTCCGGACAATGAGAGAAAAAAAGAAAAAAAGAGAGGAAAAAAGGAAAAAAAAGAAAAAAAGAAAAAAGAAAAAAAAGGAAAAAAGAGAGAAGGGGCATTGCTACTATCTTTTACCACACTTGTGCTTCAAAGTAGCACCATGTTTTTCATATAGAGAGTCTCCTATGTAGTCACTTTCATATACTAGTGGGAATTTTTCATTATAGAACTTGGCTTGTATATTCCGATTATGGGCTTCCTCAAATGCGAGGTCTTCATGAGCAAGCAAGTTGGATGCACACCCACTTAGTTTTCATATTGAGCTTTCATACACTTATAGCTCTTAGTGCATCCGTTGCATGGCAATCCTTACTCCTCGCATTGATATCAATTGATGGGCATCTCCATAGCCCGTTGGTTAGCCGCGTCGATGTGAGACTTTCTTACTTTTTTGTCTTCTCAATATTTACCCCTACCATCATACTCTATTCCACCTATAGTGCTATATCCATGGCTTGCGCTCATGTATTGCGTGAGGGTTGAAAAAGCTGAAGCGCTTTAAAAAGTATGAACCAATTGCTCGGCTTGTCATCGGGGTTGTGCATGATAAATACTTTGTGTCGAGGAGACAGAGCATGACAAGACTATATGATTTTGTAGGGATAGCTTTCTTTAGCGTTGATATTTTGAAAGACATGATTGTTTGTTGGGATGCCTGAGTATTGATGTCTTTATGTCAAATTATAGACTATTGCTTTGAATCACTTATGTCTTAATATTAATGCCATGATTAGACATATGATCAAGTTTATGCTAGGTAGCATTCCACATCAAAAATTATCTTTTTTATCATTTACCTACTCGAGGACGAGCAGGAATTAAGCTTGGGGATGCTGATATGTCTCCGTCGTATCTATAATTTTTGATTGTTTCATGCCAATATTATACAACTTTCACATATTTTTGGCAACTTTTTATATGATTTATTGGACTAACCTATTGATCCAGTGCCCAGTGCCAGTTCCTGTTTGTTGCATGTTTTTTGTTTCATAGAAAATCCATATCAAACGAAGTCCAAACGCGATAAAAATTTAGGGAGAATTATTTTGGAATATTTATGATTTTTGGGAGGTGGAATCAATGCAAACGGGGGCCCATAGTGACCATAACCCACCAGGGCGCGCCGGGCACCCCCTGGTGCGCCCAGGTATCTTGTGGCCTCCTCGAACGTCAGTTGGGGCCCTTCTTCTGGTGCAAGAAAGATAATTTATGGGAAAAAAATTATGTAAAAATTTCAGCGCAATCGGAGTTACGGATCTCCGGGAATTTAAGAAATGGTGAAGGGCCAGATCTGGGGAACGCGAAACAGAAGAGAACAGAGAGGGGGATCCAATCTCGGAGGGGCTCCTGCCCCTCCGCCGCCATGGAGGCCATGGACCAGAGGGGAAACTCTCCTCCCATCTAGGGGGGAGGCCAAGGAAGAAGAAGAAGGAGGGGGGCTCTCTCCCCCTCTCTCCCGGTGGCGCCGGAGTGCCGCCGGGGCAAGGATCGTGACGATGATCTACATCAACAATCTTGCTACCGTCAACACCAACTTTCTCCCCCTCTATGCAGCGGTGTAACACCCCTTCTCCCCGCTGTAATCTCTACTTAAACATGGTGCTCAACTCCATATATTATTTCCAAATGATATTTGGCTATCCTATGATGTTTGAGTAGATCCGTTTTGTCCTATGGGTTAATCGTGATCTTGGTTGGTATGATTGTATATTTTATTTATGGTGCTGTCCTAAGGTGCCGTTCATCTCGCGCAAACATGAGGGATCCCTGCTGTAGGGTGTTGCAATATGTTCATGATTCGCTTATGGTGGGTTGCGAGAGTGACACAAGCTTAAACCCGAGTAAGTGGGTTGTTGCGTATAGGATAAAGACGACTTGATACTTAATGCTATGGTTGGGTTTCATGACCTTAATGATGTTTAGTAGTTGCGGATGCTTGCTAGGGGTCCAATCATAAGTGCATATGATCCAAGTAGAGAAAGTATGTTAGCTCATGCCTCTCCGTCATATAAAATTACAATAATGATTACTGGTACTTGTTATCGATTGCCTAGGGACAAATGACTTTCTTATTGAAAAAAGCTATCTAATTTTATTACCTTGCAATTTATTCATAGTTTTATTCTCGCAAAGTACTCGTAGTTTTATTCTTGCAAAATAGTTTCATACTTGTTCTAGGTAAAGCAAACGTTAAAGTGTGCGTAGAGTTGTATCGGTGGTCGATAGAACTTGAGGGAATGTTTGTTCTACCTTTAGCTCCTCGTTGGGTTTGACACTCTTATTTATCGAATAAGGCTAAAAACGATCCCCTACACTCGTGGGTTATCAACGCTCCAAGCAAAACACATATCATGTGGTGAATAAAAATATATCCTCAAGTAAATTTACCGATGGATTGAAGACGAAAGAGGGGATGCCTTCCGGGGCATCCCCAAGCTTAGGCTCTTGGTTGTCCTTGAATATTACCTTGGGGTGCCTTGGGCATCCCCAAGCTTAGGCTCTTGCCACTCCTTATTCCATAGTCCATCAAATCTTTACCCAAAACATGAAAACTTCACAACACAAAACTAAACAGAAAACTCATGAGATCCGTTAGTATAAGAAAATAAAATCACCACTTTTGGTACTGTTGTGAACTCATTATTTATTTATATTGGTGTAATATCTACTGTATTCCAACTTCTCCATGGTTCATACCCCCCGATACTACCCATAGATTCATCAAAATAAGCAAACAACACATAGAAAACAGAATCTATCAAAAACAGAATAGTCTGTGAAAAATCGGAATTGTTATAATACTTTTATAACTCCAAAATTTCTGAAAACTTAGGACAACATAGAAAATTTGTAAATAAATCTTGTGTAAAACATTCACAGTTTTTCGTCGCTTCTGTGAATTATTAAAATTCTGCAACTGGACGTAAAAGTTTATGTTTTTCAGCAAGATCAAATCAACTATCACCGTAAGCCATCCCAAAGGTCTTGGCTCAAACACTAATTAAAACACCAAAACACAATTACTACAGAGGTAATAACGTTTATTTTATTCAAGAACATAAGCAAAACAAAAAACACAAAAATAAAATTGGGTTGCCTCCCAACAAGCGCTATTGTTTAACGCCCCTAGCTAGGCATATTGCAATAGATCTAGGTATTGTCATCTTTGGTATGCAATCCATAAGTAGCTCTCATAATAGATTCATATGGCAACTTAATTTTCTTTCTTGTAAAGTGTTCCATTCCTTTCCTTAATGGAAATTGAAATCTAATGTTTCCTTCTTTCATATCAATAATTGCACCAATTGTTCTAAGGAAAGGTCTACCAAGAATAATAGGACATGTAGGATTGCAATCTATATCAAGAACAATGAAATCTACGGGCACATAATTCCTATTTGCAACAATAAGAACATCATGAATCCTTCCCATAGGTTTTTTAATAGTGGAATCCGCTAGATGCAAATTTAAAGAACAACCATCAAATTCACGGAAACCTAGCACATCACATAAAGTTTTCGGGATGGTGGAAACGCTAGCACCAAAATCACACAAAGCATGGTACTCATAATCTTTAATTTTAATCTTAATAGTAGGTTCCCACTCTTCATAAAGCTTTCTAGGGATAGAAACCTCCAACTCAAGTTTTTCTTCAAAAGATTTCATCATAGCATCAACGATATGTTTAGTAAAAGCTTTATTTTGATTATAAGCATGAGGAGAATTCAACATGGATTGCAACAAGGAAATACAATCTATCAAAGAACAATTATCATAATTAAAATCCTTGAAATCCAAAAGAGTGGGTTCATTACTACTTAAAGTTTTGACCTCTTCAATCCCACCTTTATGAATTTTTGCATCAAGATCTATAAACTCCGAATCATTGGGACGCCTTCTATCTAAAGTTGACTCATCTCCAGTCCCATCTTTATCAAGATTTATATTAGAAAACAAAGATTCAATACGAGTCACATCAATCACTTTAAGATATTCATCATTATTCAAAGACTCCGGTTTAGCGGCCATCTTATTTACTAAAGTAGCTTGTTTATCATAAATTTGGCCTACTAAATTTTCAAGATGAGCAAACTGAGATTTCAAACCATAAAATTCCTTAGACATGTCATCAAGCTCTTTATTAATATACTCCATCATAGTTTTTTTGTTCTTTAAGCTTGTTTCTAAAGAGATCATTATACTCATATTGTAAAGTCATGAAACTTTTAGCATTACTTTCAATCTCTTCCAACATCCTAAAATAAGGATCAAAGCTTTTGGGTTGAGCCATACGGGAAATCTAGCAAACGAAAAGACGAACGGAAGAAGGGCAAATTAAAAGGCAAATCTTTTTGTGTTTTTCTGAAAATCATTTTAGAAGTGGGGGAGAGGAAAATGAGAGGCAAATGGCGAATAATGTAATGCAAGAGATGAGAGTTTATGATGGGTACTTGGTAGGCTTGATGTAGACCTCCCCGACAACGGCGCCAGAAATTCTTCGTGCTACTTCTTGAGCTTGCGTTGGTTTTTCCCTTGAAGAGGAAAGGGTAATGCATCAAAGTAGAGATAAGTATTTCCCTCAGTTAGAGAACCAAGGTATCAATCCAGTAGGAGGTACAAGCAAGTCTCCAATCTATGCACCTGCACAAAGAATCAAACACTTGCACCCAACGCGATAAAGGGGTTGTCAATCCCTTCACGGTCAATTGCAATGGTGAGATCTGATAGAGATAGATATAAAAGATTACTACAACGTAAAACAAAATAAAAGTAAAAAAATTGCAGCAAGATATTTTTGGGTTTTTTGGTTTACAGATCTGAAAATATATGATGGAAAATAGACCCGGGGGCCATAGGTTTCACTAGAGGCTTCCCTCTTGAAGGAAAATAATACGGTGGGTGAACAAATTATTGTCGAGCAACTGATAGAAAAGCGCAAAGTTATGACGATATCCAAGGCAGTGATTATGCATATAGGCATCACGTCCGTGTCCAGTAGACCGAAACGATTATGCATCTACTACTATTAATCCACACATCTACCGCTATCCAGCATGCATCTAGAGTATTAAGTTCATAAAGAACGGAGTAACGCCTTAAGTAAGATGACATGATGTAGAGGGATAAACTCAAGCAATATGATGAAAACCCCATCTTTTTATCCTTGATGGCAACAATACAATACGTGCCTTGCTACCCCTACTATGTCACTGGGTGAGGACACCGCAAGATTGAACCCAAAACTAAGCACCTCTCCCATTGCAAGAAATACCAATCTAGTTGGCCAAACCAAACCGATAATTCGAAGAGAAATACAAAGATATCAAATCATGCATATAAGAATTCAGAGAAGATTCAAATAATATTCATAGATAATCTGATCATAAATCCACAATTCATCGGATCTCGACAAACACACTGCAAAAGAATATTACATCGGATAGAACTCCAAGAACATCAAGGAGAACATGGTATTGAAGATCAAAGAGAGAGAAGAAGCCATCTAGCTACTAGCTATGGACCCGTAGGTATGAGGTAAACTACTCATGCTTCATCGGAAAGGCAATAGGGTTGATGTAGATGCCCTCTGTAATCGAATCCCCCTCCGGCAGATCACCGGAAAAGGCCCCAAGATGGGATCTCACGGGCACAGAAGGTTGCGGTGACGAAAAAGTATTTTCGTGGATGCCTCTGATGGTTTGGGATATTTGGGAATTTATAGGCCGAAGAATAGGGTTAGAGGAGCTCCGAGGGACCCACAAGGCAGGGGGGCGCCCCCCTGGGGTGCACCCTGCACCCTTGCCGTGGCCTCGGGACTCCTTTGACTTGGTCTTCGAGTCCTACGTGTGTCTTCTGGTCCAAGAAAAATCATCGTAAAGTTTTATTCCGTTTGGACTCCGTTTGATATTCCTTTTCTGCGAAACTCAAAAACAAGGAAAAAACAGAAACTGGCACTGGGCTCTGGGTTAATAAGTTAGTCCCAAAAATAATATAAAATAGCATATCAATGCATATAAAACATCCAAAACTGATAATATAATAGCATGGAACAATAAAAAATTATAGATACGTTGGAGATGTATCAACGGTGCTCTTGGTAGACTGCCAAGAAGCCCTCTTGCATGAAGTACGGGTCAGCGACACAGATATAAGGTATTTGCTCAATCCTGATGATGTAGTCATGTACAAGGCAAAAGGCAGACAAACTTAAAATCCAGCTTTTTCAAGTGAAACATGTCGAAGATGTAATCATATCGAAGGAAGAACTTTTCCGCGAGGAATGTGTTGACGTACAACCTTTGCTGCGGCACATTAACTACGTAGAGCGGGTATCCTGGATTTTTCGAGGCGATCAGGCTTTTCTCTCTCCGCAGCACATCATCATGAAGTCTCCTTAGATTGTCGTATATTTCCTCTACCGCTGCCTTAGGTAGGATCGGATCACCGGGGATATGGTATTTCGCCACACCTTTGATAGGTATACGGTCTTCAACCCGAGGCTGCGGAGGCGGCTAGCTCATAGAAGCAGCTTTGCCTTTCTTCGGTCTCTTCCTATGCTTCTTTGCTATCGGAAGTGAGCCCATCATACGTTCATCCTCCGGCAATTCAGGCACCAACTCATCTCGCTCAAACCCTGAGTACTCATATTGCTGAGCCATCAATCCTCCATTGTCGTAGGCGCCGGTATTGATATACTGTAGAGGGTCATCATCCTCGTCCATGGCATCATGCATTGCTTCTTCAACGGCGGCGACATCATCAGCCACTAATGGACCCTCTTCCTCACGCCGTCCGCTATCACCCGGCACGATAGGCGACGCTAATTGGGTAGGTGGGGTGTTGGTGTTCATACCTTGCTGAGGCTGCTTGGTCGTGGGTGTGCTCCCGGCTGCCTCCAGACAAAGCAGACTCTTCGGCCACAACATGACCCAACTCTTGCAATCGCCAAGCCGCCGCGGGGTCTCGTCGTCATCTCCCCCTAGTGCTACCGGAGGAGCCAAATTCTCGTGGCCCGGTTTGACACTGGCCACGAAAACCTTGAAGACGTCGTGGGGGATTGGCCGGCTGTGGAACAATTGTTCCTTCGGCTTCACTATCGTCGCCTTTCCCACATCCCCCTTCTGGCCGCTGATGGTGTACAGTATGGTGCACGGGGTTACGTCAGTCTACAAAGACATGTCTGCGATGTGAGACATCTGAAAGGCAATGGAAACGGGAGATTATAGATATATTGAAGAGGGCCGGTGTGACAGGTACCGTGAGGGCGTCGAGCTCAGCCAAAGACGAAGCCCCGCCAGCACGCCAGAGATGGAGGACGGGCTGCTATGAGTAGGTGTAGGAGCAGGTGCGGTTGCGTGAGCAGGTGCTAGTGCAACGCTAAACGAGCTGCTCCCCAAGAAGTTGGAAAGGGGAAAGTCCGCTGCCCCTTTATCTGGATTTTGCTTGCTCCAATTGACAATAGCCAGAATCAAGACACTATATGAAGCTACCATTTCCTTTCTTGCGGCAGCTATCGCTGCTTTGACTGTCTCTTCTTTGGTATCAGCTATTTTCTTATCAACCGCAATCTCAACCTTCTTGTCGATGTTTTCTTCATTTAATCTTCGTCTTTGCTTTCTCTCCTCGGCGTTCTCACGATAGTACTTCTTCCATGTGGCGCCGTCTCCGACGCCGTGCACGTGTCCATACGACGGCCGAGTGTCCACCGGGAGTCCTTTCAATATGTTCAAGGCCCGATTGAATGGGGTGTCCCACTTGGGCCTCGCCAATGCCTCAGATGGCGAGTCGCTTTCGGCCGCAATCCTGTGCTGCTCTTTCTGCAAAAGGAATGTGGATCATTTACAAATGTGACTAAACATGCAGTCGAATTGATCAGAAGCTAAAATTAGGGGGTAAATTAATAATTACCAGAAGTCTCATGAACTCCTTCGTGACCACGTTCGTTTTGAAAACCTTGTTGACTGGGTCCCAACGGTACCGGGCCCTGATGATGTCATGCTCCTGCAGGACGATGAACTCCGCCAAGGGGCCTGGGATCCCCAGACTTTCGCGTTCCGCGTCCTCCTTGGCCCATATGGGCCTCTTCCCCGCGTAACCACGGCTTTCGAGGTGGTGGAACCCCATGTTCCTCTCTTGAAGCCCCTTCATGTACTCCGACTTTTCTTTGGCAGCTTCGGCAACGCAAGCCTTTTTGAATATTTTGAACTGCTCTTCCGTAATTGTCGGATTATCCTTTACAATCTCGGAGTAGGGTTCCTCTTTGACGATGATCCGATGTTTTACCCTTACTTTCCAGGCGGACAACACGCCGCTAAACTTTCCCATGGCGCATTTGTTTATTTTCTTCATTGCCGGGTCTTGCCACGGTCGAGTATATTTGATTTCATCCCGGCTCGGGAACAAGAATCCCTGGTGCAGCTTTGTTAGGAGGGAGTGCTCCATATTTGGTATCTTCTTTAGTTTCTCATCATTGATGGTGGCGGTTGCCCGTAGGATGCAGCCTATTTGATTGCCGTAGCACATGCGCGCTTCCGCAGGCTCTTTTGGCTCGAAATTGCCGGGGTCCACCTCCGTGACCACCAGTCTAGTAGTGCTGAGCTGGTTTGGGCGTCGTATCCTCTTCGGTTTCGGTTCTATACCGGCTAATTCGCCAGTCTCGGCGCCGGTGTCGGTCTCGGCGCCGGTCTCGATGTCGGTCTCAGTCTCGGATGTGACAGGGGGGCACTGCAACAACTGTTGCTCCTCGAGATAGTTCAAATATTTGTCTGCCGCCTCGTAGACGTTGCAATCACCAGAACCCTGTCCTTCATCGTTGCTGAAAGAACATGCGGTGCCCCCATGTTTGGTTTTGGTAATTGATGACAATCTCTATGGACTAATGGTTGCCTTGAGTTATATTTGAAGGGTTTGTCCATAGGCTTTTCTTGGAGTCCATTTGTTGGTTTCAAGGAGAGTTTGTGATAACCAAGGTGCTATTAAGGAATTATCCAAAGATTGGTCATGTGAGTATTGAGCTTATTGCAAGCATGTCTTGAAGAAGAAGAGTGTGTGATCATTCATGTTTACCTTCAAGACATCATCCAAATGAAGAGAGTTGGAAAGATTCAAGGTTGATCAAGACTAAGTACAGAGAGTGATTCAAGTTGATCAACACATAAAGTTTAGAAGATGTACCGAGAGGGATCAAGTGATCCCATGGTATGGTAAGCATTGTCCATTATGCTTTGTGTTCTAACCCATGGTCTACGTGAGAGTTCTATGTGGGGTTAGGTATGTTTCCATGGGCTTGCGTTAAGAGGAAGTTATTATACAACCGATGGAGGATGACATCAAGTGGTGATCATCATCAAGATTGCCGTTGTTCAAGTTCAAGTGGAGCATCATGAAGAGATCAAGTGCTTGAAGCTTGCCGTCCATTGTGGCGACAATGGACTTGTGAAGATGTGCGGAAGACTGGCTCACTCATAGTGGTTTATGGGGGAGCAATCAACTCGTCTTCATCGACCCAACGCAATCAAGAAAGGTGGTCCATCTTGAGGAAGACAAGATCGTCATCATCTAGCTCAAGTGGATTATGCGCAAGGCAAAGGTTTGCCCTTGATAGGTTTATGTTTTACCGGTCTCATGGTGGTAGTTGAGAGACCGGGTTATACGATCAGTTGCTGTACTATCAAGGGGGGCTCTCGATGAGTAGCTTGATCGTATCATTCGTAGAGAGCTCAAACCATTGCATCCTTGCATCATCTTTCTTGGTTATTGTTTGGTGTTTCTCTGTTTGAGTTTCGGAGCTTATGGTCATTTTCATGACAAGCTTGAGTTCATAAAAAACGGAGTTCACATGCCTCTTCTATGATGTTTTCGATGTTGGAGGTTATGCCAGTTCTTCTCTGTTAGAGGTTTCACTCCTCTATATCTTAGGCATACCTCCCCTGCCTCTTCTTATGACCAGCCATTGTTGGATGCTACTCGTCGTCAGCTATCCAACAAGCTTGAGTTTGCTCAATTCGGAGCTCATATGCAAATGTTGTGATTGTTTCGGTCCAACCCGTTTCTTCTATTTTGCTTGGGCTATTTTGCAGCACCCAAGTGGTAGTACCGCTTAGTTCCACGGTAGTACCACTTGCGGTACTTCCGTTGTGGACTACCGCTGCCACTACCGCTTGGGCAAAGTCTTTTGTGCATGTTTCTGTTGCCTATTTTCTCTAAGCGGTACTAGAGCGGTAGTAGAGCGGTAGTACCGCTCAAGCGGTAGTACTGCACCCCCGAGTGGTAGTACCTCTTGTGTTTCAATGGTTGTGCATGTTTCTGTTGCCAGTTTTCCCTAAGCGGTAGTAGAGCGGTAGTACCGCTCAAGCGGTAGTACTGCTCCCCAGAGTGGTACTACCTCTCTGGCAGATCTACTATTCTTGTTTTCTGCCTCGTTGCGCTATTTTGGCCGTGCTAAGCGGTAGTACCGCTCCTCCAAGCGGTAGTACCACTTGTGCACGACCAATGGGCATAACGGTTGGATTCGGGGGTGCCTATTTAAGGGGGCCATCTTCCCCAATGGACCCGATCCCTTGAGCTCGTGTTCTTCCCCCATTGTTGACCTTCTTCGAGCTTGGTATCTCTCAATCCCTCCATGGATTCTTGCTAGTTTTTTGGGGAAAAGAGAGAGGAGATCTAGATCCACATTTCCACCAATCACTTTCTCCTCTATGTGAGGGGAACCCCTTGGATCTAGATCTTGGAGTTCTTGGTGTTCTCCTTCTTGTTCTTCCTCTCATTTTCCTCCCTAGCATTAGTTGCTTTGGTGGGATTTGGGAGAGAAGGACTTGGGCACTCCGTGTGCCCTTGCCATTGCATTTGGTGCATCGGTTTGAGTTCTCCATGGTGATACGTGGGAGTTACAAGTTGAGAAGCTTATTACTCTTGGGTGCTTGGTACCCTTGAGCTTGTTCCTCTTGGGTGCTTGGGCGCCCTAGACGGTTGGTGGTGTTCGGAGCTCAATCATTGTGGTGTAAAGCTCTGGGCAAGCGTCGGGTTCTCCAATTAGGTTGTGGAGATCACCCTGAGCAATTTGACGGGTTCCGGTGATAGCCCCCAAGGGTTCCCAAAGTGTACGGGTTCGGTGACCGCCCCCAAGGGTTGCCATTTGTACGGGTTCGGTGACCGCCCTCAAGGGTCCCTTAGTGGAATCACGGCATCTTGCATTATGCGAGGGCGTGAGGAGATTACGGTGGCCCTAGTGGCTTCTTGGGGAGCATTGTGCCTCCACACCGCTCCAAACGGAGATTAGCACCCGCAAGGGTGTGAACTTCAGGATACATCATCGTCTCCGTGTGCCTCGGTTATCTCTTACCCGAGCCCTTTACTTATGCACTTTACTTTGTGATAGCCATATTGTTTCTTGTCATATATCTTGCTATCACTTAGTTGTTTATCTTGCTTAGCATAAGTTGTTAGTGCACATAGGTGAGCCTAGTTGTTGTAGGTTTTGTGCTTGCCAAATTAACCGCTATGTTTATTCCGCATTTGTTCAAGCCTAAACCGTAATTATTTTAAAGCGCCTATTCACCCCCCCTCTAGGCGACATCCTCGATCTTTCAGTTGCTAGCCATGTTTCCTACGATTAAATCTAGTAAATTAATTCTAGACCTAATAAAATGAATAATGACATTAAAAAAGGCCTATGTTTTGTAGGAATGTTGATTCATTCCCGTTGCGGCAAATCCCGGGCACTCGATATGTCCTAGTTTGTAGCACAAGTCATGCCGAAATTCACAGAAATGTGGCACCCCGGCTCAGAGAACCGGTTTACCAGTGTTTCCAACCCAGAGATCATGTCTTCTGGAAACACACAACAACTTGGGACAGAACATAGCTGAACTTTTATTGATAATAGTCGAGTACAGGCTTATATATTACATGATCATCGAGGCCAAAAGCACATCTAGTGCTATGACAATATCTACATTATTTATCTAACATATCAGGGCCTCGGTATTACTGCGGAATACTACAGTGGAAGACTATTGCGTAGCGGAACATGAAAGTAACTCCATCCACAGGGACACTGCTGAGGACACATCCTAGGCATCGCAACACGGACATCGAGACCTCCGTCTCAGTCTTCTCCTGCATCTGGCATGATACGCCAGGTGAGTACTTTGAATGTACTCGCAAGCACATGACAACCAAATATGCAGCAAATAATAGCATGGCAATGAACAGGTTAAACTCTAAGTGATTCACTTACTGGCACCAACTTACTCATATCCGGGTTGTCTCACAACCCTCAGAATACTCGACCTCGACAAGTATTTCTGCTTATAAGACAAGTTCTTCCATCATTACTATGGTTATTATGGTTTATCACCTAGAGAGGTCTGGACGGGCTGTCCAATACCGTGGGCGTGGCTATTTGAATAGATTTTACACTATGCAGAGGTTGCGCACTTTACCCACACTATGGAGCATTGACCTCGTGATCCCATTCGGGTGGACCAGCATTGCTCCAACGAAACCTGCCTGACTCGTGACTCTTCCATCGTACCACCAGCAATCACACTCCTCCGGAGTCAAGCCTTGGGTGGCACCGTGTCACCTCGTGACACCTGCCACCGTCGTGGCCTAACTAAACTGTCCCAAACGGGGACGCCGGCAAACAACTTAACTGGGCTCACAGGGTTATTGCCGTCTACCTGATCAGGGAAGCACGCACGCATAACCCTCCCTCTTTGGAGGTACCGGTGAAAGAGCACCGAGCCAGACCAAGTCAAGGCCGTCCCATACCGGCAAATGTGGCTGCACGGGTAAGCCCGGATAGGTGATTCTTGATCAACCAACTAAGTTTCACTTAGCAAGCAAGGTTAATCATCATATCAATTTGAGTTATCATCATAAGGCATTTGAATAATTTACTTTGAATTATCAATGATAATTTAAATGCAAGAAATGAATATGAATTATGCAATGCTATGAAATGCTTCATAATATGGATGTCCTGGCTTGCCTTGATCGGTTGGGTTGTTCAGAAACTCCTGGTCTTCAAATCCACAAGTATCTCCTTCTGAAAATATTTTTAAATGGCAAAAGAAAATGTCACATAAAGCCTTTTTATTCACCAACAATTCTGTGAGTATTGGAAAAATACCAAACTTGGTGGAAAAATAAAGGGCTTCATTATGAACACAATGCAAAAAGAATCAGGTCAAATGGACCTTCCTGTAAAAAGTTATAAGCAGTCAAACCTACTGGTCAACTTTGTTAAATAAATCAAAAATGAAAAAAAAAACAGAACGGGCCACGTCGAAGGCGTATTTGCCCCGGGCGCCTCCACTTACCGCTTCGTCCAGTCACTGGCAAGTGGGGCCCGGCCCGTTTAAACAGAGGAGGGAGAAATAGCAGAGAAGAGGGGCAGCTCACCGGCGATGATTGCCGGCGATAGCGACGGCGGTGAGTCTCGTGGATGGTGGGGATGGATCGGGCGTTCGAGGGCAGTTCACCCTGTACCCGTAGCTCCTCCGGAGATGGTCGGACGGCGTCGCGCCCTTCTTCCCCAGCGGATGGGTGCTACGGTGATCGTCGGCGATGGGGATTCCGGCGGCGGTTTGATTCGGGGAGGGGTCTGGAAGCACCAGTTGAACACCACGAACTCAGCGGTGGGCTCGGGCGGAGTTGGGATGGCTTGGAGAGGGTTGGTGATGGAGCTCAGCTGGCGGCAGAGCTTCGGCGAAGCTCGGGGCCAGAGGGCCTCTCGGCCTTGGTTCTTGCTCTGTGGGGGCGATTGAGGAGGAGGGAGAGGGGTGAGGAGCTAGGCGAGACCAGGTGGGGCTTTAAATAGGTGGAGGGGGGCGCTCGACGAGCTCTCTAGATGCGGCAAGATGCGGGCCATGGCGCCGGCGAGACGTGCGCCGCGCTGGCTGGATGTTTGCGGCAAAGGGACTTGAGAGGGCAGCATCATTCAATGCGGGAGGCGACGGATCGAGAGGAAACGACGAGCAGCGCCGCAACTATGACCGCACGGGTCTCACAGTGCGGCGATGGCGTGGCGGCCGGCGAGGGCGAGGGTTCTGGAGGGGCTGTGTGTCGACCAGAGGCGATGTCGGCATGCCCAGACAAGCTGCTGCGGCGCCGTGGTCTTGCTCGGATGAGACCCGAGCCTGGCGCAGCACAGAGCGCGGCGACAAGCATGCCAGTGCCGTGCTCACCACGGTGCTTGGCACCAGGAGGCCACACAAGCCTCACAAAACATGTCCAGCATGTCGACCTTCGATCCCTCAGATCACCTACAGCCTTGGTTTGGCTTGGTTCACGCAGAGATGAGAGGTAAGATCATCAACAGTCTCTGACAGCAAACTTGGGGAGATTCCAGAGAAGAAATGAGGTGGAGATTGAGCCAAAGATGGTGTCTGGAGTGATCCTCGTTGGAAAGACTCCAAACTGGCCAAGTTTGAGGTGGTTTGGATAAGTTTTGAGGGTAGTTCATGTGTAACCTGCAAAACTGGTCCAGAATCAAAATGTTGAAGTACTGCTCACTTGGAAGATCTTCAGATGCTGGAACTTGGTGTAGGGAAGTTATTTGTAGGTGTCCTCATGCCACAAAAATTTGAGAGCATTTGGATAAACCTAGCATGTACTTCCTTCACAAAGGTCCAGTCTGACCAGAAGCAAAACTGAATTATTTTGCAAAATAATTGAACTAGGTCATGGAATATTTTTGGATATTGGAGCAAGATATGATCCCAAGTATTTTAGGGAATTATTTGGGATTTTTCTGAGCATCATAGCTATAGGTTGCTTCACAACCCATAGTAATGCCCTAAATTCTCAAATAAAAGAAAAGAGTTATTGAAAATGATTTAAATTGGGATTTGGGTTTTTGAAGTACTTGGCAGGGTTTTGGTAAGGTGATGAGGCTTTGGATCACTTGGAAAGGGTTCAGAAATGTCCAAGATCAATGAATAGGTTCAAAAACCATTCAAATTTCATATAAAACCAGGAAAAGTTTGAAAAGAAAAAGTTGCAAAAAATCAGGTTGTCACAAAACTACCCCCCTTAGGATGAATCTCGTCCTCGAGATTCGGTTGCTCAGGGAACAAATATGGGTAAGCGGATCTCAGAAAATCTTCTCTTTCCCAAGTGGCCTCTTCCTTGGTGTGGTGCTCCCACAACACCTTGTAAAATCTTATCACCTTACTCCTTGTGATTCTTTCCATCTCATCCAGGATCCTGACAGGTTTTTCCTCATAAGTCAAATCCTCAGCCAATTCTAATTCACTCATATCCGCTTGCTTGGCTGGGGGTGCAATGCATTTCCTCAATTGTGAGATGTGAAAGACATCATGAACGTCAGACAATACTGGTGGTAATTCCAACTGATATGCGACTCTGCCCTTCCTAGCAGTCACTGGAAAGGGACCGATGTATCTTGGGGCCAACTTTCCCCGGGTGCCAAACCTCTTTACTCCCTTCATAGGGGTTACTCGCAGGTAAGCATAGTCTCCAGGCTCGAAAGTTACTTCCCGGTGCTTTGGGTCGTAATAGCTCTTCTGTTGGGACTTGGCTGCTCGCAGACGCTCTTGAATATCCTTGACTTGCCTTTCAGCCTCGAGCATCAAGTCCGTACCAAATATGCGACTATCTCCTGTTTGGGACCAGTTCAGTGGTGTGCGGCACTTCCGTCCGTACAATGCCTCAAAAGGTGACATCTTGAGACTTGCCTGATAGCTGTTGTTGTAGGAGAATTCCGCGTATGGTAGACTATCCTCCCATTTGGGTCCATGGGAGAGAGCGCATGACCGAAGCATATCCTCTAATATTTGGTTTACTCGCTCGGTCTGTCCATCTGTCTGCGGATGGTATGCTGTGCTATGTTTCAGCATGGTTCCCAGAGCTTGATGTAGCCGTAGCCAGAATGCTGAGGTAAATAGGGAACCCCTATCTGAAGTGATAGACTTGGGTACTCCGTGCAGACTGACTATTCGAGACATGTAGAGTTGTGCTAGCTGATTTGCATTGAAAGTAGTCTTTACTAGGATAAAGTGAGCCACCTTCGTGAGTATGTCTACAATGACCCAAATAGCGTCATTGCCTCTCGTGGACTTGGGCAGTCCCACAATAAAATCCATACATATGTCGTCCCACTTCCACTTGGGCACTGGTAAAGGTTGCAGTAGCCCAGCGGGTTTCTGATGCTCAGCTTTGACCTTGTTGCAAATTTCACAGCAGGCGACATAGTATGCTATATCTTTCCGTATTCCTGACCACCAAAAAGTTTCTCTCAAGTCCAGATACATCTTGGTACCTCCCGGGTGGATCGAATATGCGGACTCATGTGCTTCCTTAAGTATTTGTTGTCTCAAGTTATTCTGATCCGGCACACAAATTCGTTTCTCGAACCACACGGTACCTTGTTCATCTACACGGAAGGACTTGGCCTTCCCTTGCTGAATTAACTCTTTGATCTTCTGAATTTCTTCATCTGACTTTTGTGCTTCCTTGATTCCCTCCATGAGGGTTGAAGTAATTTCCAATGTGTCCGGGGTCATTGGGCCGCATAGCACCATATTGAGCTTAACAAACTCCTCTTGTAAGCTCGGATGCATACCCTCAACTAGAGCATTCACAGCAGCTTGTTTCCTGCTCAGGGCGTCAGCGACCACATTCGCTTTCCCGGGATGATAGTTTATTCCAACATCATAGTCCTTGACTAGCTCAAGCCATCTTCGTTGTCTGAGGTTCAGGTCGGGTTGAGTGAAAATATACTTGAGACTCTTATGGTCTGTGTATATTTCACATCGCTGTCCGATAAGGTAATGCCTCCAGATCTTCAGGGCATGAACCACAGTAGCTAGCTCCAAATCATGTGTGGGATAGTTTTCCTCATGAGGTCGTAGCTGTCGTGATGCATAGGCTACAACCTTCCCTTCTTGCATTAGCACACATCCGATTCCACGCCTGGATGCATCGCAGTATATGTCAAAACTCTTGTGAATGTCTAGGAGGACTAAGACAGGGGCTGTGGTTAGCCTCATCTTTAATTCCTAGAAACTACTGTCACACTCGTCTGTCTAGATAGACCTTTGGTTCTTTTTCAACAATTCCGTCAGTGGCTTGGCTATCTTAGAAAAGCCTTCAATGAAGCGACGGTAGTAGCCTGCCAAGCCCAGGAAACTACGGACTTCAGTCACCGTGACTGGTGTCTTCCAGTTCAAGACCGCAGTAACCTTACTGGGATCAACAGCTACTCCCTTCTCTAACAGAATATGTCCAAGGAATCCCACCTCTTTTAGCTAAAATTCACACTTACTGAACTTGGCATATAAGCGATGGGTTCTCAACCTTTCCAAGGCAGCTCTGAGATGTTGCTTATGTTCTTGTTCATCCTTAGAATATATCAGGATGTCGTCAATGAACACCACTACGAACTTGTCCAGAAAGTCCATGAAGATTTTGTTCATCATACTCATGAAGTAAGCTGGAGCATTGGTCAATCCAAACGCCATAACTGTAAATTCATATAGTCCATAACGAGTGGTGAACGCTGTCTTGGGGATATCCTCCTTTCGGATTTTCAGTTGATGATATCCCGTTCTGAGGTCGACCTTAGAGAATACCCGTGCTCCATTCAACTGGTCGGATAAGTCATCAATTCGAGGGAGCGGGTACTTGTTCTTGATAGTGACCTCGTTAAGCTGGCGATAGTCT
Source organism: Thinopyrum elongatum (assembly GCA_011799875.1). Lineage (NCBI taxonomy): Eukaryota > Viridiplantae > Streptophyta > Magnoliopsida > Poales > Poaceae > Thinopyrum > Thinopyrum elongatum. The sequence continues at coordinate 465,807,864 of CM022300.1, forward strand.
ACGCACATTCGTAGACTTCCATCCTTTTTCTTGACAAATAATACTGGTGACCCCCATGGCGAGATGCTTGGACGAATATATCCTTTCTGTAGCAATTCGTCTAACTGCTTCTTTAGCTCTGCCAGCTTTGGGCCTGGCATACGATAATATTTCTTGTATATTGGAGCTGTACCAGGAATTACTTCAACGGCGAACTCCAATTCTCGGTCGGGCGGCATTCCTGGTAATTCCTCAGGAAACACATCCGGAAATTCACCCACTACCGGAATCAGATTCATATCCGTAACTGTGGTCTGGTATGCCGTGCCCTTGTTATCATTTTGCTGGCCAAAAATTGGACGGTCTGTCCGGTGGGGTTCACCAATGTCACCGTTCTGGTGGCGCAGTTGATACACACTTGGTGTGGTGCCAACCAGTCCGTTCCCAGTATTATATCCAGTCCTGGGGAGTCAATAGCAACAAGGGTGGCCGGGAATTTGACTCCATGAATTGAAATTTCCAGATCCTTGTATATTATATTTTTTCTGAGCATAGAGCCAGGGGATTGTACCACCATGATTTTGTCCAAAAGTGAAGGAGAAAATTTGTGCAAAGTGGCAAAACTTCGCGAAATAAATGAATGGGAAGCCCCAGAATCAAATAAAATTACGGCAGGTATGTTATTGATAGAAAACATACCAAGGACAATGTCTGGAGCTTCGCAGACTTCTTCGGCAGAGATGTGGTGGACGCATCCGTGGCTGAAGTTGTGGTTGGGATGACGTCCAAGCTGATTGACTTGCGGCTTGTGGTCAGCTGATTGCTTCCCGTTATTAGTAGGGCACTGCTTGGCGTAGTGTCCACTCTGGCCACAAGTGAAACAGGTGTTATTGCGGCGGCAGTCCTCTATGACTGGTTGCTTGCCGAAGGTCTTGCTCTGGTTGCCTGGCTTGCTATTATTGCCACCATTGTTCCACACTGGTTTGTTCTCAGATGGCCCTGACTGCCAGCTGCGCAGCTTTTGCGCGTATGGCTCCTTGTTGTCCTTCTTGGGCTCGAACTTCCTCTTACGATCATCATTCCCAGACTTTTGTTCTCGTTCGGTGATGCATGCCTTATCCGCCAAGGTCTGGAAATCGGGGAAATCCAACATACATAGCTGACATCGGAGGGCGTGATTAAGTCCTCCGAGGAACTGGTCTATTTTCCTTTCTTCGGTAGCCACATCATAAGGAGAGTACCGGGCCAAATTGTTGAACTTGTTTAAGTATTCTCCCACAGACATGTTTCCTTGGGTGAGAGTCAGGAATTCTCTTTGTTTCACTTTCATGATGCCCGTGGGAATATGATACTTGCGGAACAGCTCTTTGAATTTCTCCCAGGAAATCTATTCAGCAGGCCACATTAACTTGGTGTTGTCCCACCATATGGCTGCCGGGCCTTCGAGATAATGGGTGACAAATGGGACCTTATCTGCTTCTTCACAACGAGCGATGTCCAATTTCTTCTCCATGGTCCTTAACCAATCATCAGCCTCAATAGGATCCACGGCCTGACCAAAGTTGGGTGGTTTTGTGCGCTGGAAGTCAGACAGTTTGGAATGCACCCCATTGCCATTATTCTCACCTACTATTGTCTGCATACTCTTGAGAAATTCCATGAGGTCTTGGTTTCTCTTTTCCTCAAACATTCTCATTATCGAATCTGTGGTTGGTGCTTGAGGTGGTGGTGGTGGTAAGTCTTCGGGCGGTTGCCCTGCCTGTCTGGCGGATCGACGGATGGGGTTTCCATCGCCGCCTTGACTGCTACTTCCTCTCTTCATCCTAATTTTTGTTCCCATGGTAAACACCGAATCGATGAGCAACATCCATAAGGAGAATATGGTAATATGACACCAAAATATTTCATGAAAAAAAAGGCAAATAAAGAAAACAAGATAATTATACAAGATAACCCAACATCATACATGGCAAGCTAGTAGGGGAATAACAGGACTAGACTGTTCATACGACAGTCGGCATATGCAAAGATGCATGCATTACTACTCAAACTCCAGTCTAGTAGCGTCGGTGACATGAACACTGCTCATCTGAAGAATCCTCGTTGTCAGATCCTGGGTCGGAATTAGAACTGATGATGTGAGTCACTGGATCAAAGGATACACGACGTCGCTGCTGAGACGGCTCTCCTTCCGCGGGAGAAAGAGCATGTCGCCTCAGCATCGGCGGAGCAGGAGTGGCTAGGAGTGAGGCCCACTCAGCTGGGGTCTCGAGTCGACTACCAGATGATAAGCCTGATGGTCCAGAAGAACTAGAAGGGGTATCAAACACACGCGGAGGTGGAACTGGTGGTGAATAACTGGGTGGAACTACAGGAGGAGGAGGAGCTGGAGTCACAGCTGCAAGTGCCCCCTGAACATGACACAACTCCTCAGCCAAGGAAATGATCATACGGTAACTGGCGTCTAGGCAGCGAGACAAAACACCAGCCGCATGATCACACACCGGGTCAATAGGTGAGAAAAGGACTCGCCCTGTCGCAGGCGGCAGGGTGGGATAGTGGAAGAAACCTGGATGGGTCTACATCTCGACCTCGTAGAAGCGCAAATCAGTAATAGCCTCCATGGCAGCAAACTGGATCGCTAGCTCCGGAGTAGAAGCCACTCCGCCCTTAGAAGAGCGAGAAGAGCTTCCAATATCCGAAGTCGCGGTCATGTAAGCCACTGCATGGTACTCATATACTGACTCGCCCAACTGCTCCCGAAACACCTGGTATACTGGGTCGTCATCGTTGGGATACAACCGAAGCCAGACGCTATGAAGCAGAGCTAGAAAAGTGTGGGGTTCTGGCTCATGATGGAAATGATATGGAACTGGTGCCATCTACACTCACAATGCCAAGGGTTAGTAACATAATGAATTGCAATGCATAAGGCATGGCATGCAACAAACAAATGCAACAAGCAGGATGCACACTCAAAGTCCTATACTAATCGCAGTCCTAGCGTGGGTTACCTAGGGTGTCCTACAGTCAGCACAGCTCTGATACCAAGCGTTGTGGCACCCCGGCTCAGAGAACCGGTTTACCAGTGTTGCCAACCCAGAGATCATGTCTTCTGGAAACACACAACAACTTGGGACAGAACATAGCTGAACTTTTATTGATAATAGTCGAGTACACGCTTATATATTACATGATCATCGAGGCCAAAAGCACATCTAGTGCTATGACAATATCTACATTATTTATCTAACATATCAGGGCCTCGGTATTACTGCGGAATACTACAACGGAAGACTACTGCGTAGCGGAACATGAAAGTAACTCCATCCACAGGGACACTGCTGAGGACACATCCTAGGCATCACAACACGGACATCGAGACCTTCGTCTCAGTCTTCTCCTGCATCTGGCATGATATGCCAGGTGAGTACTTTGAATGTACTCGCAAGCGCATGACAACCAAATATGCAGCAAATAATAGCATGGCAATGAACAGGTTAAACTCTAAGTGATTCACTTACTGGCACCAACTTACTCATATCCGGGTTGTCTCACAACCCTTAGAATACTCGACCTCGACGAGTATTTCTTCCTATAAGACAAGTTCTTCCATCATTACTATGGTTATTATGGTTGATCACCTAGAGAGGTCTGGACGGGCTGTCCAATACCGTGGGCGCGGCTATTCGAATAGATTTTACACTCTGCAGAGGTTGCGCACTTTACCCACACTATGGAGCACTGACCTCGTGATCCCATTCGGGTGGACCAGCATTGCTCCAACGAAACCTGCCTGACCCGTGACTCTTCCATCATACCACCGGCAATCACACTCCTCCGGAGTCAAGCCTTGGGTGGCCCCATGTGTAACACCCCCGGTGATTAGCAACAGTAATCACTTTTGATAATGACATGTTAGCATGATCAACAGTGCATAATCATCATTAGCATCACATTGCATTTCAACTCCTAAGTCAAATTCAAGTTTAAATGAAAGTGGAATATGAAAGTTGTCCAACATAGGAGCTAAAATGTCAGATAAATAACAAATATTCCAGAGGCTATTCTAAAATTGAAACCAACATCATTGGAATTGGATAAGTGACTCGAACAACCTCAAACAGTGGATAAAGATAATATTTAATAACCATTTATTAAATCTAAAATAAATATGGAATTATGTTTTGTCCAAACTAATTTTAGGTGTTAGGGAATAATGCACTGGTATTTATGAACTAGGTCTCATGTTTTACAAAACTCAAATGGTGACCTGACTATTACTAAACAAAGAAAAGAAAATAAAGAAAAGAAAAAGAAACAGAAGGAGAGAGCAAACACCCCCCCCTCTCCCTGGGCCGAATGGCCCAGCTACCACAGGCCGGCCCATCGCTCCCACCGGCCCACCCGCTCGCCCCTGGCCTATAAGGCCCCCGACCGACAACCCTAGCCACACATCCCCACTAACCACCCTCCTTCCTACCCCACTCCCCCCTCCCCACTCTTTCTCGCACCCCCCCCCCCCCCATCCAAAACTTATCGGCCACGCCGACGCCGCCCCGCTCCCCGCGCCGATCGGCCATGCGCCGACGCCTGCCTTCCAACACCGACGCCGCCCCGTCCTCTCCTCTTCCCCGACCAGCCGCCTAGCGCTCGGCGCCCCCCCACCCCGTCGCCGCTCGACGCCGCCACCGGATCGCCCTCGCTGCCGTTCGCCGGGTCGCACGCCACCTCGCCGGCGCCGCCTCCCCGCCGGACTGCGTCGTCCTCGTCCCCTCCTCGAGCCGCTTCTCCGAGCCACGCCGCCCGTTCCCCTGCTGCGTGGGTGAGGAACCCTCTCGACCCGCCCCCTTCTCCGCCCGGTCACCGCGGCCGAGCCACGCTCACCCATCCCTGGACCACGCGCACACGCACTCGGCCACGCCGGGCCTCGCACACGCGCGCGCGTGCCCTGCTTCGCTACTGCCCGCGGACCTTGCCCCGCTTCGCCCCGCCGTGCCCGCTGTGCCGCGCCGCCTCTCGCTGCTGCTCCGGCCGCCCCGCTGCCGCTGTTACTCTGCTCCGCCGCGCTCCGGCCCCGGCCGCGCCCAGCGCCCGCTCGCCCCCTGCCACGCTCACCGCGCCCGCCTGGGCCGCTCGCCCGTGCCCCGGGTTCGCCCGACGGGGCGCCGCGCCCGCACGCCTGTGGCCCCTGGGCCACTGCCTAGTGGGGCCCAAACCCCCTGTGACGCTGACGAATGGGGCCCACCCCCCTAAAAACGATTTAAAAGAAAGAAATAAAAAAAATAAATAATTAAAATAATTAATTAATTAATTAGTTAATTAATTAGTTAATTAATCCTGATTAGGTGAATCTAATTAACTAATTAGTGTTAATTAAACAGTAATTAGTAATTAACTTAAATAACCGCTGACATCAGCATGAGGTCATGCTGATGTCATCGTCAGCACTGTTTCGGATAATGTTAATTTTAAATAATTAAATAAATTCAGAAATTAATAAAAACTTTAGAAAATCATATTAAATAAACCGTAACTCCGATGAAAATATTTTATACATGAAACTTGCTCAGAACGACGATACGAACCCGGATACGCCCTCTGTATTCCCGTCTGATGCCCGCAACTATAAGAACGTTGAACAATTAGACCGATTTCGATAAATGAATAGTGTCCAACCCTAATTAAATAAATCCGAATAAATTCCTAAATTAACTAAATCGTTTAGTTAGGCAGTAGAACACCCCGGCATATCATTTAGGCATGTCATACATATTGTTTGCATTATTGCCGTGAAATTTATTGTTTCTCTCCCCCTCCTTCTCTCTCGATAGACGCCGAGACCGACGACGCTGCACCAGGTTACGACTACTCTACCGACGAGCAGCCCGTTGACGACCTCCCTCTCTTGCCAGAGCAACCAGGCAAGCCCCCCCCCCTTGAGCATTCCAGATATCGCCCATTCTATTCTCCTGCTTGCATTAGATTTCGCTACTGTTAATGTATGCTCCTATTCTGATGCATAGCCTGCTGTTGTAACCTGTTCATTGCTACCTTACCTGCCTATGATAAACTGTTTAGTATAGGTTGGTATGAACCATCTGTGACCCCACCACCTTACTTTGTCGCCCCTGCTTGTTCATCGACGACTCGATCAACATGATCGTCGATCAGAGACAGACGCCTCACTTCACATCCCCCTTAGTTGTACGACTCTGCTTAGTTACTATCGAGTGCCGAGGGTGATACCTCGTAACGCACTCCTGATGAATACTCTGCAGCATAGCTGTTCGGTCGTGGTCATCGAGGGTGATTCCTCCTTCTCCACTTCCGATACGACTCTGTCGTGCGACCCCTCAGTGTGAACCTCGAGGGTGATACCTCATACGTTCACCCTGATGATTTGACCACACGGCTACTTGACCTTTGTTACAGGCGGGTCCACCCTGGTGGGTACCCGCTGGGGATCTATGATTTCGGGTGTGCCGAAAGGGCACTCGAGTGTGACATTGTGGCGGAGCATCAGAGACTCTGATTGTCTCCGCTTGATACTAATTGAGCCTATTGGATTTGGGTGTGTGATCTGAGTGGGTCGACGTGCCCTATACGCACTACCACCACGCGGGATTATGGTTATGGGGCCCTCTGCGATGTACGTTTCTCCGAAAGCTTATCAGACGTCACGATTCACCGTGCGGGCTGATCGTCAGGATTGGGCTGGATACTTCACTGGCGAGTTCAGTGTCGCGCCTGCACCCCGGCCAGCCACGCAACGCGCAGGGTGCCCAGGGCGATGGCCCGAGACCCCTGGGTGCATAGGTTAGTCCGGCGTGCTGACCTCTCTGCTGAGCCTAGGTAGAGCGCTGCTTCGTGTTGATCTTCCGAGGACGGGCATTACCCAGCAAGTATGTCCGGCCAGAGTTGATCGAGCGTGTTGGGTAACAGTAGTGCACCCCTGCAGGGATGAATCTTCTATCGATAGCTGGTCCTACGGTAAAGGACGCTCAGTTTGTGTATCCCGATCTACTACTTAAACTGGATACTTGTTACTTAATTGAAGCTTCGGGATTACTTTCTCGCTGGGAGTCGAGGAAGGATCTTTGAGCTGTACTTCAACATGTTTGCTAAATAAAATGCTATTCTACTCTCTCCTACTGCTGCAAGATGATGGCTTTGAGAAGATGTTTGAAGATGCTAGTCTTCGATAGGACTAGGCCTTTCTCTCTATTCTGGCATTTCTGCAGCCCAGTCCACATATACAGCCTCTTCTCCATTGATAATGTTGCATATGTAGTATAGATCCTTGCTTGCTGAGTACTTCGGATGAGTACTCACGGTTGCTTTATTTTCTCTTTTCCCCCATATACCCCCACCTTGATGATACACCAGACGATGGAGTCCAGGAGCCAGACGCCACCACCGGAGCCTACTACCAGGCGGGTCCAGAGGGCACGTACTACTGGATCGAGCCAGCTGACCAGAAGTAGGATCGGAGGCTCCCAGGCAGGAGGCCAACGCCTTTCGATCTAGTGTCGCTGTTTGTGCTAGCCTTCTTAAGGCAGAACTTGTCTAACTATGTCTGTACTCAGATATTATTTGTATGACTGACTTATGTATTCGGATCTTCGGATCCCTGGTCTGTAATATTGTGGACCTCCGTTTATTTGTGTTTAGAGTTGTGTTGTGATATCTTCCCGTGAGTCCCTGGGCTTGATCGTACACGTTTGCGTGTATGACTAGTGTACGATTGAACCGGGGGCGTCACAAGTTGGTATCAGAGCCGACTGCCTGTAGGAAGCCCCCCTCCAAATTCCTTGGCCGAAGTTGAGTCTAGAAACCGAGAAACTAAATTACTAACTTGGCTGTGTGGCTTACGGGCCCACGTCGCCAACTGGGTGGTATTAGGATTTTTTATTCCTCGTCTATACTCTGGGACTCTAATATCTCTTCTATTCGGGTTAAATAAAGTTTACTAATGCCGACACTTAGGATCTCGTAAATCCCGTCTACCCGGAGAGCTGGGTATCTGTGCGATTTCCCTGTCATTGATCTGATTAGTCTGATAATCATTTTCCTTTCCATTGTTTTGTTTAACCTTTCTCTCCGAGTTGTGTTAAACTTCTCATTGTCATTTGACAAATCTGAATTTCCTCTGTTTCAGATGGACCGTTTGTTTCCACCGCGTCCTACGACACAGCTTGTGCTTCGCACTTGGGCTCGTAATACCCCTGGGTTTCCAGCTGTCCTGATCGCTCTCATGACCAGACTTGGCTACCGCTGGTACCCTGAGTACATGGTTTACGAGGATTACCGCGAGTTTAATCAGGAACAGTACTATGCTGAAGTTCGGATTTATGATCAGCAGAACAACTCAGACACCGAGTTACACCTTTTTCACGGATTAGGCGTGATGATTGAGATGGCAGTACATGATGCCGCCTACTCTGCTGTCGCACGTCTTCGAGGACAGTTCAGTGATATCTTGGATGACTCTGAGTTCCGATACATTCCGTATGCCCCTGCTGGAGATGCTACCGGATACTACACAGCTATCTGTGCCCCGTACGAGCCTCGCCGATATGACCACCGCGTTCTGATTCAGTGCACTCAGGCTCTGGATCGCACTGTTCGGGCTCTTGCCGTCGAGTTGGTTGCCACTCGAGCACGTCTCTACGATGCTATGACGCAGTTGATGCCCGCTGTTCGTGCAGGGATACATCCGGAGCACATCCTTTACCCGCGCAGGACTCAGATGTATGCTGGTATTGACTGGCCTGCTGTTGGAGGTCACACACCTGCACGTGGACCTCTTCTTACAGTTCGAGACCGGGTTCTGCATCAGAGTGCACATGGAGCACAGGATCCTTCCACGACGAATATTCGTCGTCCGCACTCGCAGTTACCCCGTTACAGTGGTTTTCTCCGACGTTGATGTAGCCTTTGCTATGTCTCGTTGTGTACTTCCTTACCGCGTGCCTGCGCGCCGCCTAGTATGTCTAGCTTTTAATTTGCGCTGTTATGCTGTCCGCATGTACCCGACTTTGTGTATGGATCTGTATGTCTTAATCGACTACTGTTATGTATCTATTACACTGCTTAAAGTATTGTCGTGTTACATCATACTTGTCGCTAAACACTCGCAATTGCTTTTACTAAACTACCCCCTGTTGATACTTAGCAGGATGGTTAGACCAGGTGGTCGTGGTCGTGGTCGTGCCCCTGAACGTCCACCACCGCCAGACTATATGGCGGCTATGATGCAACAGTTTGAGCTTAACCGCCAGTTCATGGTTGGAATCATGGCTCAGTTTCCGCATCAGAACAACCAGAACCAGAACCCAGCTTCAATAACTTTGACAGAGTTTACGCGACTCAACCCAACGCAGTTTCGCAACTCTGACAAGCCCCTGGATGCCGATGACTGGCTCCGCGACATCACTCACGAGATGGAGTCTGCTAATGTCGCCCCCGCCAACTTTGTCACCTTCGCGGCCTTTTTCTTAAAGGGCCCCGCTGCTCAATGGTGGGACACACACAAGCGTACTCTGCCTGTTGGAACAGTCATCACCTGGTATGAGTTCCAGGCTGCTTTCCGTACACGTTACATCCCTCAAGCAATTATGGAACGCATGAAGACCCAGTTCCGCAACCTCACTCAGGGCAATAAAACCGTCGAAGCTTATCAGCGGGAATTTCTTGATCTCTCCCGCTATGCTGAAGAAGACATCGCCACAGATGCTCGCAGACAAGAGAAGTTCCGTAATGGACTACACCCTGACCTCAAGCTTGCACTAGCTGCTCAAGACATCAATGACTTCTCAACTCTAGTGAACAAGGCTATTCTCGTTGAGACTGCTCAGATGGAACACAAGGACTCGCAGAAGCGCTATCGTGATGCTGGCTCATCTTCGGGCTCAGCACCGAAGCGTAGAGTTTGGATTCCCAACAACGCGTTCCGTCCCAATACCTCTGCGCCAAAGAACAATGCTGCACCACGTCTGCCTCCTCCACCACCGAGGCCGTCAAAGGCTCAAGCTATTCAGAACAATGCCCCTCTTCGTCCTGAAGATGGTTTGTGTTTCAAGTGCCGCAAACCAGGCCACCAGGCTAAAGACTGCCGCCAGACTCAGAATCAGTTAGATTTTCCTCGTGCTGGCCGTGGATATGGCCGTGGCAACAATCAGACCCGCAACTATAATACTGGGTCTGCTTCACGTGGTCGTGGTCAGGCTTACAACATTGACATTGAAGAAGTCCAGGATCAACCTGCTACTGTGATGGGTACCCTTCTTGTTGACTCAGTACCTGCTTCTGTATTGTTTGATTCAGGAGCATCGCATTCATTCATGTCTGAAGCATTTGCATTATCTCATGACATTGCATTCGAAAAGATGAACCTGCCAATAGTTGTCCGTACCCCTGGAGGCCAATGTCAAACCACTATGATGGCACATGATGTCCCTGTTGAAATCGAGGAATTTGAATTCCTAGCTTCCCCTATTATCCTGAAGTCTTCCACCATAGACCTCATACTCGGAATGGATTGGTTGAAAGCTCACATTGCTTCGATCAATTGTGCCACTAAAATTATCCAACTTCTTCACCCCTCCGATGAGATAGTGAACTACACTGCCCGAATTACTCGAGACGCTGAAGCTGAGGTATATGTTATGAATGCTTTGAACGCCTCACCTCTGGAAGGGATCGAGAACGTACCTGTCGTTCGAGATTTTCCAGACGTCTTTCCAGAAGAACTTCCAGGCATACCCCCGGCTAGAGCTGTCGAGTTTGTCATTGACTTGAAGCCTGGCACCGTTCCTATTGCCAAACGACCTTATAAGATGCCTCCGCATCACCTTCTTGAGCTTAAGGAAGAAATCGACAAGTCACTTAAGAGTGGTTTCATCCGCCCCAGTTCCTCTGCTTGGGGAGCACCTTCACTCTTCGTTAAGAAGAAGGATGGAACTAACCGATTGGTTCAGGATTACCGGCCCATTAACCAAGCCACAATCCAGAATAAATACCCACTGCCCCGTATCAATGATCTTTATGATCAACTTGCCGGATCATCGGTGTTCTCTAAACTCGACTTGAGGTTGGGTTATCACCAGATCCGTGTCCGTGAAGAGGACATTCCCAAGACTGCATTCGTCACTCGTTATGGCTCCTATGAATACACCGTCATGTCATTTGGCCTAACGAATGCCCCAGCTACGTTCTCCCGTCTAATGAATTATATATTCATGGATTACCTCGACAAATTCGTCGTGGTATATCTAGATGATATTCTGGTCTATTCTAAGAATAAAGAGGAACATGCTGAACATCTCTGCCTTGTTCTAGAAAGGCTCCGAGAACACCAGTTGTATGCCAAGTATTCCAAATGCGAATTTTGGCTTCCTGAAGTAACTTACCTTGGACATGTGATTTCCAAGGATGGGATTGCTGTTAACCCCGAACGAGTTCAGGCTATTCTCGACTGGACTCCCCCAAAGAATGTTAAGCAAGTCAGAAGTTTTCTCGGACTCGCTAGTTATTGCCGTCGATTCGTTGAGAACTTTTCCAAGATTGCAAAACCATTGACATATCTGCTTCACAAAGGTGTTAAATTTGAGTGGACAGAAAAATGTCAAGAAAGCTTTCAGACACTAAAAGATAAATTGACATCTGCCCCAGTACTAGCACCCCCGGATTCCCAAAAGAATTTCGTGATATACTGTGATGCATCTCGTCAAGGATTAGGCTGTGTCCTAATGCAAGAGCGCAAAGTGATTGCTTATGCCTCCCGACAATTGCGTCCTCATGAAGAAAATTATCCCGTGCATGATCTTGAACTTTCTGCGGTTATCTATGCCTTGAAGCTATGGCAACATTACCTTCTCGGTAACCATTGCGAGATATACACGGATCACCAAAGCTTGAAGTATTTATATACTCAACCAGATCTGAACCTTTGTCAACAAAGATGGCTCGAAACAATTGCCGATTATGATATGAATATTTCATATACCCCCGGCAAGGCTAATGTAATGGCCGATGCTTTGAGTCGCAAGTCCTATAGCAACAATCTTATGGTTCAAGAAACACAACCTCTTCTCCATGAAGAGCTTTGCAAATTGAACCTCCATATTGTTCCACAGGGTTATCTCAATACCCTGGTTGTCGAACCAGATTTAGAACACGGCATTAAGGTTATGCAAAGGTATGACACTGAAGTTGAAAAGATCAAGCGATACCTCGAGAAAGGAAAGCCGTCGGAATTCCATCTTGATGCAGATGGGATCCTATTTTTTCAACACCGTCTCTTCGTACCCAAGTTCAAGAATGAGAGGGAAAACGTTATGAAGGAAGCTCATGACACTCCCTTGTCTATTCACCCTGGTAGCACAAAGATGTACCGTGACATTTGTCAAAGATTCTGGTGGCCTAATATGAAGCAGCACCTTGCTTTCGTTAATGTTTCTTTTCTGATGTGGACATTTGCCGTCGCTTAAAGTAGAACATCAAAGGCCTGCTGGAACTCTGCAACCCCTGGAAATTCCTGAATGGAAATGGGACAAGGTCCAAATGGATTTCATTACTGTTTTCCCAGATCTCAGAAGGGTCATGATGCTATTTTTGTCGTCATTGACCGATTCTCCAAGGTTGCTCACTTTCTTGCCTGTTAAGAGACAATCACTGCTAGCCAGTTAGCAGACTTGTATGTTTCCCGGTTTGTGTCACTCCACGGTGTTCCGTTGGAGATCAGTTCTGATCGTGGCAGCCTCTCACCTCCAGATTTCGGAATAGTTTCCCAAGAAGCTATGGGAACTCATCTGTCTTTCAGCACCGCTTTTCACCCTCAGCACAGGGTCAAGTGGAACGAGTTAATCAAGTGCTCGAAGAAATGCTTCGAGCTTGCGTCATCTCTTCGGTAAGAAATGGGAGGAATCTCTCCGTTATGCCGAATTCTCTTACAACATAGCTATCAGCTAGTCTGAGATGGCACCGTTTGAAGTTCTATACGGTCGTAAGTTGTCGAACCCCTCGAATTGGTCAAAACTGGGGAACGCTCACTCGTCGGACCGGACATTATTCGGCAGCTGAAAACAAGTCCGCATTGTTCGTGAACATTTGAAATCTGCTCAGTCTCGTCAGAAGAGCAACTATGACCGAAAGCACCAGGAAATAGTCAATCAACCTGGCGAGCAAGCTTACCTCCGCGTCACTCCGTTGAAAGGCACTCATCGGTTCGGAATCAAAGGCAAGTTAGCCCCTCGCTACATTGGCCCGTTCCGTATTCTTGCCCGTCGAGAGAAGTGGCTATCAGTTGCAATTGCCGCCAAACCTTTCTCAAGTACATGACGTCTTTCATGTATCCCAACTCCGCCGCTGCTTCAAGGATCCTATCGAGCTGTGGATCATGAAGTGCTTGAATTACGGGAAGATCTGTCATATCCAGAATATCCCATCCGTATCTTGATCAAGCTGAGCGTCGAACACGTCGAAAGTCAATCAAGTTCCTCAAGGTTCAGTGGTCAAATCATTCGAAGATGAAGCCACTGGAACGCGAGGATCGTCTTCGCGAAGAACCCCTCTTCTTTCAGTCTTCCTCTTAATTCTCGGGACGAGAATTCTTAATAGATGAGGAGAGTTTAACACCCCCGGTGATTAGCACAGTAATCACTTTTGATAATGACATGTTAGCATGATCAACAGTGCATAATCATCATTAGCATCACATTGCATTTCAACTCCTAAGTCAAATTCAAGTTTAAATGAAAGTGGAATATGAAAGTTGTCCAACATAGGAGCTAAAATGTCATATAATAACAAATATTCCGAGGCTATTCTAAAATTGAAACCAACATCATTGGTTGGATAAGTGACTCGAACAACCTCAAACAGTGGATAAAGATAATATTTAATAACCATTTATTAAATCTGAAATAATATGGAATTATGTTTTGTCCAAACTAATTTTAGGTGTTAGGGAATAATGCACTGGTATTTATGAACTAGGTCTCATGTTTTACAACTCAAATGGTGACCTGACTATTACTAACAAGAAAAAAATAAAGAAAAGAAAAAGAAACAGAAGGAGAGAGCAAACCCCCCCCCCCCCCCTCTCCCTGGGCCGAATGGCCCAGCTACCACAGGCCGGCCGTCGCTCCACCGGCCCACCCTTCGCCCCTGGCCTATAGGCCCCCGACCGAACCCTAGCCCCACCGACCCCCACCCCCCCCCCCCCCCCTCCCACTCGTTTCGCCCACCCCCCGATCCAAGAAACTGGATCGGGCCGACGCCGCGACGCCGCCCCGCTCCCGCGCCGATCGGCCAGCGCCGACGCCGCCGCCACACCGACGCCGCCCCGTCCTCTCCTCTTCCCCGACCAGCCGCCTAGCGCTCGGCGCCCCCCCACCCCGTCGCCGCTCGACGCCGCCACCGGATCGCCCTCGCTGCCGTTCGCCGGGTCACACGCCACCTCGCCGGCGCCGCCTCCCCGCCGGACTGCGTCGTCCTCGTCCCCTCCTCGAGCCACTTCTCCGAGCCACGCCGCCCGTTCCCCTGCTGCGTGGGTGAGGAACCCTCTCGACCCGCCCCCTTCTCCGCCCGGTCACCGCGGCCGAGCCACGCTCACCCATCCCTGGACCACGCGCGCACGCACTCGGCCACGCCGGGCCTCGCACACGTGCGCGCGTGCCCTGCCTCGCTACTGCCCGCGGACCTTGCCCCGCTTCGCCCCGCCGTGCCCGCTGTGCCGCGCCGCCTCTCGCTGCTGCTCCGGCCACCCCGCTGCCGCTGTTACTCTGCTCCGCCGCGCTCCGGCCCCGGCCGCGCCCAGCGCCCGCTCGCCCCCTGCCACGCTCACCGCGCCCGCCTGGGCCGCTCGCCCGTGCCCCGGGTTCGCCCGACGGGGCGCCGCGCCCGCACGCCTGTGGCCCCTGGGCCACTGCCCAGTGGGGCCCAAACCCCCTGTGACGCTGACGAATGGGGCCCACCCCCCTAAAAACGATTTAAAAGAAAGAAATAAAAAAAAATTAAAATAATTAAAATAAATAAATAATTAATTAGTTAATTAATCCTGATTAGGTTAATCTAATTAACTAATTAGTGTTAATTAAACAGTAATTAGTAATTAACTTAAATAACCGCTGGCATCAGCATGAGGTCATGCTGATGTCATCGTCAGCACTGTTTCGGATAATGTTAATTTTAAATAATTAAATAAATTCAGAAATTAATAAAAACTTTAGAAAATCATATTAAATAAACCGTAACTCTGATGAAAATATTTTATACATGAAACTTGCTCAGAACGACGATACGAACCCGGATACGCCCTCTGTATTCCCGTCTGATGCCCGCAACTATAAGAACGTTGAACAATTAGACCGATTTCGATAAATGAATAGTGTCCAACCCTAATTAAATAAATCCAAATAAATTCCTAAATTAACTAAATCGTTTAGTTAGGCAGTAGAACACCCCGGCATATCATTTAGGCATGTCATACATATTGTTTGCATTATTGCCGTGAAATTTATTGTTTCTCTCCCCCTCCTTCTCTCTCGATAGACGCCGAGACCGACGACGCTGCACCAGGTTACGACTACTCTACCGACGAGCAGCCCGTTGACGACCTCCCTCTCTTGCCAGAGCAACCAGGCAAGCCCCCCCCCCCTTGAGCATTCCAGATATCGCCCATTCTATTCTCCTGCTTGCATTAGATTTCGCTACTGTTAATGTATGCTCCTATTCTGATGCATAGCCTGCTGTTGTAACCTGTTCATTGCTACCTTACCTGCCTATGATAAACTGTTTAGTATAGGTTGGTATGAACCATCTGTGACCCCACCACCTTACTTTGTCGCCCCTGCTTGTTCATCAACGACTCGATCAACGTGATCGTCGATCAGAGACAGACGCCTCACTTCACACCCCCTTAGTTGTACGACCCTACGTAGTAACTATCGAGTGCCGAGGGTGATACCTCGTAACGCACTCCTGATGAATACTCTGCAGCATAGCTGTACGGTCGTGGTCATCGAGGGTGATTCCTCCTTCTCCATGTCCGATACGACTCTGTCGTGCAACCCCTCAGTGTGAACCTCGAGGGTGATACCTCTTACGTTCACCCTGATGATTATGACCACACGGTTACTTGACCTTTTTCACAGGCGGGTCCACCCTGGTGGGTACCCGCTGGGGATCTATGATTTCGGGTGTGCCGGAAGGGCACTCGAGTGTGACATTGTGGCGGAGCATCAGAGACTCTGATTGTCTCCGCTTGATACTAATTGAGCCTATTGGATTTGGGTGTGTGATCTGAGTGGGTCGACGTGCCCTATACGCACTACCACCACGCGGGATAATGGCTATGGGGCCCTCTGCGATGTACGTTTCGCCGAAAGCTTATCAGACGTCACGATTCACCGTGCGGGCTGATCGTCGGGATTGGGCTGGATACTTCACTGGCGAGTTCAGTGTCGCGCCTGCACCCCGGCCAGCCACGCAACGCGCAGGGTGCCCAGGGCGATGGCCCGAGACCCCTGGGTACATAGGTTAGTCCGGCGTGCTGACCTCTCTGCTGAGCCTAGGTAGAGCGCTGCTTCGTGTTGATCTTCCGAGGACGGGCATTACCCAGCAAGTATGTCCGGCCAGAGTTGATCGAGCGTGTTGGGTAACAGTAGTGCACCCCTGCAGGGATGAATCTTCTATCGATAGCCGGTCCTACGGTAAAGGACGCTCAGTTTGTGTATCCCGATCTACTACTTAAACTGGATACTTGTTACTTAATTGAAGCTTCGGGATTACTTTCTCGCTGGGAGTCGAGGAAGAATCTTTGAGCTGTACTTCAACATGTTTGCTAAATAAAATGCTATTCTACTCTCTTCTACTGCTGCAAGATGATGGCTTTGAGAAGATGTTTGAAGATGCTAGTCTTCGATAGGACTAGGCCTTTCTCTCTATTCTGGCATTTCTGCAGCCCAGTCCACATATACAGCCTCTTCTCCATTGATAATGTTGCATATGTAGTATAGATCCTTGCTTGCTGAGTACTTCGGATGAGTACTCACGGTTGCTTTATTTTCTCTTTTCCCCCATATACCCCCACCTTGATGATACACCAGACGATGGAGTCCAGGAGCCAGACGCCACCACCGGAGCCTACTACCAGGCGGGTCCAGAGGGCACGTACTACTGGATCGAGCCAGCTGACCAGGAGTAGGATCGGAGGCTCCCAGGCAGGAGGCCAATGCCTTTCGATCTAGTGTCGCTGTTTGTGCTAGCCTTCTTAAGGCAGAACTTGTCTAACTATGTCTGTACTCAGATATTATTTGTATGACTGACTTATGTATTCGGATCTTCGGATCCCTGGTCTGTAATATTGTGGACCTCCGTTTATTTGTGTTTAGAGTTGTGTTGTGATATCTTCCCGTGAGTCCCTGGGCTTGATCGTACATGTTTGCGTGTATGACTAGTGTACGATTGAACCGGGGGCGTCACACCATGTCACCTCGTGACACCTGCCACCGTTGTGGCCTAACTAAACTGTCCCAAACGGGGACGCCGGCAAACAACTTAACTGGGCTCACAGGGTTATCGCCGTCTACCTGATCAGGGCAGCACACACGCATAACCCTCCCTCTTTGGAGGTACCAGTGAAAGAGCACCGAGCCAGACCAAGTCAAGGTCGTCCCATACCGGCAAATGTGACTGCACGGGTAAGCCCGGATAGGTGATTCTTGATCAACCAACTAAGTTTCACTTAGCAAGCAAGGTTAATCATCATATCAATTTGAGTTATCATCATAAGGCATTTGAATAATTTACTTTGAATTATCAATGATAATTTAAATGCAAGAAATGAATATGAATTATGCAATGCTATGAAATGCTTCATAATATGGATGTCCTGGCTTGCCTTGATCGGTTGGGTTGTTCAGAAACTCCTGGTCTTCAAATCCACAAGTATCTCCTTCTGAAAATATTTTTAAATGGCAAAAGAAAATGTCACATAAAGCCTTTTTATTCACCAACAATTCTGTGCGTATTGGAAAAATACCAAACTTGGTGGAAAAATAAAGGGCTTCATTATGAACACAATGCAAAAAGAATCAGGTCAAATGGACCTTCCTGTAAAAAGTTATAAGCAGTCAAACATACTGGTCAACTCTGTTAAATAAATCAAAAATGAAAAAAAAACAGAACGGGCCACGTCGAAGGCGTATTTGCCCCGGGCGCCTCCACTTACCGCTTCATCCAGTCACTAGCAAGTGGGGCCCGGCCCGTTTAAACAGAGGAGGGAGAAAGAGCAGTGAAGAGGGGCGGCTCACTGGCAATGATTGCCGGCGATAGCGACGGCGGTGAGTCTCGTGGATGGTGGGGATGGATTGGGCGTTCGACGGCAGTTCACCCTATACCCGTAGCTCCTCCGGAGATGGCCGGACGGCGTCGCGCCCTTCTTCTCCAGCGGACGGGTGCTACGGTGATCGTCGGTGATGGGGATTCCGGCGGCGGTTTGATTCGGGGAGGGGTCTGGAAGCACCAGTTGAACACCACGAACTCAGCGGTGGGCTCGGGCGGAGTTGGGATGGCTTGGAGAGGGCTGGTGATGGAGCTCAGCTGGCGGTAGAGCTCCGGTGAAGCTCGAGGCCAGAGGGCCTCTCGGCCTTGGTTTTTGCTTTGTGGGGGCGATTGAGGAGGAGGGAGAGGGGTGAGGAGCTAGGCGAGACCGGGTGGGGCTTTAAATAGGCGGAGGGGGCGCTCGGCGAGCTCTCTAGATGCGGCGAGATGCAGGCCATGGCGCCGGCGAGACGTGCGCCGCGCTGGCTGGATGTTTGCGGCGAAGGGACTTGAGAGGGCAGCATCATTCAATGCGGGAGGCGACGGCTCGAGAGGAAACGACGAGCAGCGCCGCAACTATGACCGCACGGGTCTCACAGTGCGGCGATGGCATGGCGGCCGGCGAGGGCATCTCCGGCGAGGGCGAGGGTTCTGGAGGGGCTGCGTGTCGACCAGAGGCGATGTCGGCATGCCCAGACAAGCTGCTGCGGCGCCGTGGTCTCGCTCGGATGAGACCCGAGCCTGGCGCAGCACAAAGCGCGGCGACAAGCATGCCAGCGCCGTGCTCACCACGGTGCTTGGCACCAGGAGGCCACACAAGCCTGGCAAAACATGTCCAGCATGTCGACCTTCGATCCCTCAGATCACCTACAACCTTGGTTTGGCTTGGTTCACGCAGAGATGAGAGGTAAGATCATCAACAGTCTCTGATAGCAAACTTGGGGAGATTCCAGAGAAGAAATGAGGTGGAGATTGAGCCAAAGATGGTGTCTGGAGTGATCCTCGTTGGAAAGACTCCAAACTGGCCAAGTTTGAGGTGGTTTGGATAAGTTTTGAGGGTAGTTCATGTGTAACCTGCAAAACTGGTCCAGAATCAAAATGTTGAAGTACTGCTCACTTGGAAGATCTTCAGATGCTAAAACTTGGTGTAGGGAAGTCATTTGTAGGTGTCCTCATGCCACAAAAATTTGAGAGCATTTGGATAAACCTAGCATGTACTTCCTTCACAAAGGTCCAGTCTGACCAGAAGCAAAACTGAATTATTTTGCAAAATAATTGAGCTAGGTCATGGAATATTTTTGGATATTGGGGCAAGATATGATCCCAAGTATTTTAGGGAATTATTTGGGAATTTTCTGAGCATCATTGCTATAGGTTGCTTCACAACCCATAGTAATGCCCTAAATTCTCAAATAAAAGAAAAGAGTTATTGAAAATGATTTAAATTGGGATTTGGGTTTTTGAAGTACTTGGCAGGGTTTTGGTAAGGTGATGAGGCTTTGGATCACTTGGAAAGGGTTCAGAAATGTCCAAGATCAATGAATAGGTTCAAAAACCATTCAAATTTCAAATAAAACCAGGAAAAGTTTGAAAAGAAAAGGTTGCAAAAATCAGGGTGTCACAGGAAAATTTCGGCATGACCTTTGCTACAAAGTGGACAAATCGAGCGCTTGAAATTTGCCGGAACGGAAATGAATCAACATTCCGGCAAAACATAGGCCACTCGTAATCATTCCCTGCAAACAACAAAAGGCCACTTGGGCACAATCGAACCACTTCAATGTTGCATATAACATGACCACTTAAGAACCTGTACATGAGCAACTACAACAGTAAATATACATGAGCAAACACTATTGAGGAATTTGCATTTAACATGACCACTTCAAATTTGCATCTCCTAGTGTTTGACACTTGGAGAAAATCTACACAAATCTCATGCTCTCTCAAACTCAATTCAAAAACTTTATATTTTTATATTGAATTTTTTCTCTAAACTAAACCCTACTGCCCTAATTAACATCTAATTCAAAACTAAGTGTAGAAGAAAATTTAGTTAAGTACTAATAGAACAAAATTCAGTTAAGTACTAATAGAACAAAATTCAGTTAAGTACTTAACAAAATTCTGTTAAGTACTAATAGAAGAAAATTCAGTTAAGTACTAATAGAACAAAATTTAGTTAACTACTAATTTCATTCATTTAGGTCATTCATTTAACTTCACCTAATTAACCTACTGTACCACTACTACTAGCAGCACTACTAACCTAATTAACCTAGTAAAACCCTACTGTCCTAACTAAAAAATATCTAATTAACATCTACTAGTACCACTACTGCCCTAACCTAATTAACATCTACTAGTACCACTATATACTACTAGCAGCACTGCTGCAACATTTTCTTCATTTTGTTCTTTTAAAAAAACATCTATGAAAACAAAAACCATAATTAAACCCTACTGCCCTAGTTCAACCCTACTGCTCTAACTAAATTTTTGCTCTAAACCCTACTGTCCTAGTTAAACCCTACTGCCCTAACTAAATTTTTGCTCTAACCTAGCCAACCTAGTTAACCTACTGGACTTGCAGCACTAATAGAAATTTATATTTTTATATTGATTTTTTCTCTAAACTAAACCCTACTGCCCTAATTAACATCTAGTTAAACCCTACTGCCCTAACATTTCTAGTTAAACCCTACTGCCCTAGTACTTAATCAACTATATGTAACACCCCCGGTGGTTAACTACAGTAATCCCATTTTGATTATGCCACGTCAGCATGATTAACAGTGCATGATCATCATTTGCATCATAATGCATTTCAGCTTCTAACTCAAAATTCAAATTTAAATGAAAGTGGAAAATAAAAGTTGTCCAACATAGAAACTAAATTGTTCATTAAATAGCAAATAAATCAGAGACAATTCTAAAATTGAAACCAACATCATTGGAGTTGGGTAAGTGACTCAAACATCTTCAAACAGCGACTAAAAACAATATTTAATAACCATTTATTAAATCTAATTTAAGTATGAAATGATGTTTTGCCCAAACTAATTTTAGGTGTTAGGGGATAAAGCACTGGTATTTATGGACTAGGTCTCCCTTTTTACAAAATTCGGTTTGGGGCCTAACTATTTACTAAACAGAGATATATGAATTAAGAATAAAAGCAAAAAGACAAAGCTAAAACAAAAAAAAAACAAACCCCCGGGCCTCGGCCCAGCGGCCGTCCAGGCCGCAGGCCGGCCCAGCCGTCGCCCTACATAGCCGGCCACCACCCCCCCGAAACACTAATCCCCCCCTCGCTCCTCTCCCCCCCCCGATCCAGATATTCTGGATCGGGATCGACCCCCCCGTCGCCGTCGCGGCCGGCCGTCCCCCCGCCGCCCGGCCGCGGCCTGACGCCGCGCGCCCGCTCCGTCGCCGCCTTCTCCTCGCCTCGCCCGTCGCGCCTCCTCGCTCCCTCCCCGAAGCGTGACCGGACGACTCGCGTCGCCCGGAGCCACGCCGCCGCCGAGGACCTCGCCGCCGCCCGAGGACCTCGCCGCCGTTCGCTTCCTCGCCTCCCTCCTCACCGGACGCCATCAAGCCTCACCGCCCCCCCCCCCCCCCGTTCCTCTACCGGCCGTGAGCCCCTCTCTTCCACTCCTCTCCTCTGCAGCTCGAACGCGCCCGCTCCCGCAGCTTCCACCGCCACTCGTCGAACCCGTCCTGGCGCCGCGTTGCCCTGCTCTGCCAATCCAGCCGCGCGCGAGCCCGTGCGCTGCGATCGCTGCGCGCGCTCGCCGTCCATCCCCCATGTCTGCCGCAATGCCGCGCCACGCCGCGCTTCTCCTCGACGCCACGACCTCACCCCCCTCACCCGCGTGCAGCTGCTCGTCGTTCGCCGGGCCTCCCGCGCCTCCACCCGCTCGGCCACCGCGCCGTCGCCCGCGCCGCGCCCCCCAGGGAGCGCCCGTGCGCCCGTGCCCGTGGTGGGCCCGGACTTGTCCGGCCCACGCAGCCGCGCCGCGGACATGTCCGCCCCGGGCCACTGACCCAAGGGCCCCACCGAAAGGTTTTTTTTGAAAAATTAAAAATTAAATTAATAAAATAATTAATTAATAATTAGGTAATTAATTAAGTTAATTAACCCTGTTTAGATAGTCTAATTTAATAATTAGTTAATTAAATGTTAATTAATTAGTTAATAACTAATTAGCCTAATGTGAGTATGACCGGTGGACCCACTGGTCCTGACGTCATGATGACGTCATGCTGACGTCAGCAAGACTGTTTCGGATAATGTTAATTTAATACTAATTTAAATTCAGGAAATTATAAAAACTTTAGAAAATTCATTATAAATAATCCGTTTAGCTCAGCTGAAAATACTTGTACATGAAAGTTGCTCAGAACGACGAGACGAATTGAATACGCGGTCCGTGACCGTCACGCGTCCCTAACTATCCGAACTTGCAACCGTTCCCTCTTATCTCTGTCCGATAATTCCAAAGACCCGGAAATATCGTCAGATATTCCCCGCTCCGTTCTGTCGTGTGATGCTTGCGTAGACTACCCTAGCACCGTGTATGTATTTGTCGCTGATCATGTTTGCTATATATTTATACTGTTTTCATCCCCCTCTTCTCTCGATAGCCCCCGACCCGACGTCGTCCCGAGACCGACGCAGCTCCGGATCCCGAAGACACATAGACGACCTGCCTTTGCCAGCCGAGCAACCAGGCAAGCCCCACCACTTTGATCATCCCGATATCGCCCATTCTAATTCCATGCTTGCATTAGAAATTGCTGCTGCTGGCTGCTTTACCTATTTTGATGCATAGCCTGTCATTGTAACCTATTGTTAATAATTACCTACAGACTAAACTGTTAGTCTAGGTGGGGTGTAGAGACCTATCAGTGACCCCAATTATCCGACGGCCGCGATGGATCGTAAGAAGACACGATCAATGGGATTGAAGACCAGGACCCGACACCGCACATCACCCCCTTAGTTGTAACGAACACTGCAGCGTACTATCGAGTTGCGAGGGTGAACCTCATGTAGAATCTGATGTTAACTTGTGAGTAGAGTCATCTCGTGTCACGGTGTCAGGCGGGGGTGGTGATTCTCCTTCACCGCTTCCGATAACGACGCTGTCGTACAACACCTCAAGTGTGGACCCAGTGAGGGTGATTCCTCCTAGTTCACCTTGACGGATACATCGAGTGGGAATTCAATGAGGGTGATACCTCGGATTCCCTGATGTTATGGACACACGGATACTTGGACCTTACATTGTTACTTGGAAAGGCGGGTCGACCCTGAGGGGTACCCGCGTGTGATGTGAAGGCGGGTTGCCAGTGTGGTGCCCGAGTTGTGAATACGAGGCGCGGCCGGGCATTCTTAACCCTTGCCGCAAGTCCTCGAGACGGGGCGACGGGGTCACATCTTTCGTGAGTCTCTGCTCGTTACCGCAAGCCCTAGTCCTAACGATTTGGATATTTGATCCGAGCAGGCCTCTGGCCTGATAGCACTAACCATCACGTGGGCATAGTATGGGCGTTCTGCATCGTATGCATCAGCCGAAAGCTCTGTCAGATGTCCAGTTCAGCAGTGCGGCATGGAGTGATTGGCGCCATCCATATAAAGAGGTGGTGCTTGGATCTGGGCCATGCACGCAACGACCCGGAGGGCGAGGGGCGATGGCCAAGACCCCCTTGCGCTTAGGATGTAGACCGGCGGGGACCTCTCTGCTGAGCTGTAGGTAGGGTTGCGATGTGTCGTTTGGCCGAGGCCGGGCATGACCCAGGAAAGTGTGTCCGGCCGAAGTTAATCGAGCGTGTTGGGTAAGTTGGTGCACCCCTGCAGGGAAGAACATTTCTATCGATAGCCGGTCCTACGGTAAAGGACACTCGGAGTTGTATCCTGATTGATACAATTTAGAACTGGATACCTGTGATGAGACCTGTATATATGGCTCTGGGATTGCTTCTCGCAGGGAGTCGAGAAGGGATCTCAGGACGAGGTTGATGAATGTATGGCTCTGGGATTGCTTTCTCGCAGGGAGTCGAGAAAGGATCTCTGGGTGAGGTTGATATTATTACTGCTACATTATATGGTATTGTTCTACTCTCTTCTACTGCTGCAAGACCGCTGAAGATGCTAGTCTTCGATAGGACTAGGCCTTCTCTCTATTCTGGCATTTCTGCAGCCCAGTCCACATATACAGCCTCCCTTTGAAAATGTTGCATATGTAATGTAGATCCTTGCTTGCTGAGTACTTCTGAGTACTCACGGTTGCTTTGTTTTCCTTTGTTTCCCCATATCAGTTTGACGTGACCAGAGGACGGAGCCCCCTGAGACAGATGCCCCGACGATCGTTACTACTACTACCCAGAGGATGGATACTACTACGAGTTGACTGACGACCAGGAGTAGGATCGGAGGGTCCCAGGCAGGAGGCCTTCGCCTTTCGATCGTAGTGTTTTATTTTGCCCCGCCTTTCTAAAGGCCTTTCTGTTTCTATTTCATATCTGTACTCAGATATCTGATGCTTCCGCTGACGCTTGTTCGCAAGCTTATGTATTCGAGCCCTAGAGGCCCTGGCTTGTAATATAAAGCTTGTATGACTTTATTTATGTTTTAGAGTTGTGTTGTGATATCTTCCCGTGAGTCCTTAGGCTTGATCGTGTGCATTTGCGTGTATGATTAGTGCACGATCGGGCCGGGGGCGTCACAAGTTGGTATCAGAGCCGACTGACTGTAGGAACCCCCTTTCCAACTCCTTGGCCGAAGTTGAGTCTAGTGGTCCAAAAACTAATTTACTAACTTGGCTGTGTGGCTTACGGGCCCACGTCGCCAATTGGGAGGTATTAGTATCTTTTACTCGTCGACCTTTACTCTGGGCCTCTGATCTCTCTTCTACTCGGGTTAAAATTTTACTAACTCCCACATTAGGCTCTCGTGCTCACGTCCACCCGAAGTTCTGAAAATATCCCCCTTGCTTCAAGATTATGGGCCAGGTTCTGCTTACAGGATCCTCTTATCGAGGGCACCCTGTGTTGTCACTTGCAGATTCCTCGCTCCAACAGTTTTCTCCGACGAGGATCTAGCCTTTGCTATGTCTCGTTGTGTACTTCCTTACCGCGTGCCTGCGCGCCGCCTAGTTGTCTAGCCTTCTCTTTTCAGCTGTCGTAATGCCGGTTTGTAACCGAGACTATGTGTGGATTTGAATGTCTGGTGTGACTATGATGAAGTATCTATTGCACTTCCTTCTGTCGTGCGCGTTACTTCATGAATAACTCCTTACACATGCAGTCTTTCTTGCTAAACTGCCCCTGTTGATTTGGCAGGATGGCTGACGATCCACCACCTCCACCCTATATTGCCGCAATGATGCAACAGTTTGAACTCAACCGTCAGCAGTTTGAGCTTAACCGTCAGTTTATGACCGGAGTATTGGCTCAATTCCCAACTCAGAATGCTCAGCAACAGAATGCTCCAATAACTCTGCCAGAATTTGTGTGCCTTAATCCGTCCATTTTCCGCAACTCCACCAATCCTATGGATGCTGATGATTGGCTTCGTGACATCCTGTTTGAGATGGAGTCAGCTAATGTTGCCCCTGCCAGTTATGTCACCTTTGCGACATTCCACTTAAAGGGTCCAGCTGCCCAATGGTGGGAAAGCCACAAGGGTATGTTGCCTGCAGAGACTGTAATCACTTGGCAGGAATTTCAGTCAGCTTTTCGTGCACGGTACATTCCTCAAGGTCTGACGGACCAGAAGAAGCGGGAGTTCCGCAAACTTACCCAGGGCAGAATGACTGTGGATGAATATCAGAGGAAGTTTCTTGAATTGTCCCGCTATGCTGAAGATGACGTCTGCACTGACGCCCGCAAGCAGGATAAATTCCGTGAAGGACTCCGTACTGACATAAAACTCGCACTTGCAGTCCTTGATTGCACAGAATTCTCAACGCTTGTCAGCAAATCTTTCCAGATTGAAATAGCTCTGACTGAATGCTAGGAGTCGCTCAAGCGCACTCATGAAGCTGGCTCATCCTCGGGTCAGCCTGTTCAGAAACGTCGAGTCTGGATCCCACACAATGTTCATCACCGACCTGCCCCAACACCAAGGCCGTCATATGTTGCGCCTCGTCTACCTCCGCCCCCAAGCCAGCTAACGATTCAGGGTGGACAGTCCAATGTTGTGGCTCCTCTCCATAATGATGGTTTGTGCCGCAAGTGTGGACAGCCAGGGCACCGTACTATCAACTGCCGTCAGAGTCAGCCTCAACACGCAACACGTCCTTCTGCTGGTTGCAGGAAGAGCCGTCGAAAATATCCTTCTAGGAACGTTGAAACCAGACCACCTGCTAATCAGCGTGTTCATGTCAACCAAGTCAACATTGAAGAAGCTCGAAAGGACACCAACATTGTGATGGGCACCCTTCTAGTGATTTCAACGCCAGCTACTGTACTCTTTGATTCTGGAGCATCGCACTCCTTCATGTCCGAAAGTTTTGCACGAACTCATGATATCCCTTTCGACAAGATGTCCACCCCATTGGTAATCCAGTCACCCGGGGCTAGTTGGCAAACTACCAGGGTAAGCCACGGTAACCACATTGTGATTGGAGGATTGATGTTCCCCGTTTCTCTCATTGCCCTTAAGACCTCCAACATAGACATTATTCTGGGTATGGACTGGTTGAAGCCCAATAAAGCTTTGATTGACTGTGCCACCGAAACAGTCCGCATCACTCACCCTTCTGGCCAGAGAGTACAATACTCAGCCCGAATAGCTCAGGATGCTGAGACTCAAATATATGTTCTGAATGCATTGAATGCTTCACCTCTTGAAGGCATCGAGAACGTTCCCGTTGTTCGCGATTTTCGAGATGTCTTTCCAGAAGAACTTCCAGGAATTCCCCCTGCCAGAGCTGTTGAGTTTGTCATTGACTTGAAACCAGGCACAACTCCTATTGCGAAGCGCCCTTATAAGATGCCTCCGCATCATCTTCTCGAACTTAAGGAAGAAATCGACACATCACTTAAGAAAGGTTTCATCCGCCCCAGTTCCTCTGCTTGGGGAGCACCTTCACTCTTCGTTAAGAAGAAGGATGGAACTAACCGATTGGTTCAGGATTATCGGCCCATCAACCAAGCCACAATCCAGAACAAGTATCCGCTTCCTAGGATCAACGATCTGTATGATCAACTTGCTGGTTCCTCAGTATTCTCTAAGCTTGATTTGAGATTGGGATACCACCATATCCGAGTTCGTGAAGAGGATATTCCGAAGACAGCATTCGTTACTCGCTATGGTTCTTATGAGTACACAGTCATGTCATTTGGCTTAACAAATGCTCCAGCAACCTTCTCCCGGTTAATGAACTACATCTTCATGCATTATCTCGACAAATTCGTCGTGGTATATCTAGATGATATTCTGGTCTATTCAAAGAATAAAGAAGAACATGCTGAACACCTCCGACTTGTACTGGAAAGGCTCCGAGAACACCAGTTGTATGCCAAGTATTCCAAATGTGAATTTTGGCTTTCTGAAGTAACTTACCTTGGTCATGTGATTTTGAAAGATGGCATTGCCGTTAACCCAGAACGAGTTCAGGCTATACTTGACTGGACTCCTCCGAAGAACGTCAAGCAAGTGAGAAGTTTTCTCGGTCTTGCAAGTTATTGCCGTCGTTTTGTCGAGAATTTCTCAAAGATTGCTAAGCCTTTGACCGATCTGCTTCACAAGGGCGTTAAGTTTGAATGGACAGAAAAATGTCAGGAAAGTTTTCAAACACTCAAAGACAAGCTAACATCTGCCCCAGTACTATCTCCTCCAGATACCCGCAAAGACTTTGTGATCTATTGTGACGCATCCCGTGAAGGATTAGGCTGTGTCCTAATGCAAGAGCGTAAAGTGATTGCTTATGGCTCTCGTCAGTTGCGCCCACATGAAGAGAATTATCCGGTACATGATCTAGAACTAGCTGCTGTCATCTATGCACTGCAGTTGTGGCGACATTACCTCCTCGGTAATCGTTGCGAGATCTACACGGATCATAAAAGTTTGAAGTACTTGTTCACTCAGCCATCTCTGAATCTCCGTCAGCAAAGATGGATGGAGACCATTGCGGACTATGATTTGGGTATTTCATATACCCCTGGCAAGGCTAATGTAATGGCTGATGCGTTGAGCCGCAAATCCTATTGCTGCGAACTTGAGGTTCAGCTACAGCAACCCCTTCTGTATGAAGAGCTTCGAAAGCTAAATCTCGAGATAGTTCCCCAAGGATACCTAAAAACCTTGGTTGTTGAACCAGATCTTGAGAAAGCTGTTAAGAATGCGCAAACTAAAGATGCTGAAGTTGATCTAATGAAGAAAGATCTTCACCTTGAAAAGTACAGGGATTTCTCGCTGTTTGAAGATGGAACCTTGTATTTTAGAAACCGCATTGTAGTACCTCGCTTTGAGCTTATGACTGACAAAGTCATGAAGGAGGCACATGATACCCCGTTGTCTATTCATCCGGGTAGCACTAAGATGTATCGTGATCTCCGTCAAAGGTACTGGTGGTCTAGAATGAAGCAAGACATTGCTCGATATGTTGCTGAATGTGATGTGTGTCGACGCGTTAAAGCAGAACATCAGAAGCCTGCTGGAATTCTGCAACCACTTCCTATTCCTTTATGGAAATGGGATAAGGTTCAGATGGATTTCGTTACAGGACTTCCCAGGTCACAGAAGGGTCACGATGCTATTCTTGTCGTTGTCGACCAACTCTCCAAAGTTGCACACTTTCTGCCTGTCAAGGAGACGATCACTGCTAGTCAGTTAGCAGAGTTATATATCTCCAGAATTGTTTCACTCCACGGTATTCCGAAAGAGATCAGTTCAGACCGTGGCAGCATATTCACTGGTCATTTCTGGGAAAGTTTCCAAACAGCTATGGGAACTCATATTACCTGGAGTTCAGCTTATCACCCCCAATCCCAAGGCCAAGTTGAACGAGTCAATCAAGTGCTTGAAGACATGTTGCGAGCTTGTGTTGTTTCTTTCGGCAAGAAGTGGGAAGAATCTCTTCCATATGCCGAGTTCTCCTATAACAACAGCTATCAAGCCAGCTTGAAAATGGCCCCCTTTGAAGTTCTCTATGGACGTAAGTGTCGAACACCTCTGAATTGGTCAGAAACTGGGGAACGACCACTCGTGGGTCCAGATATTATTCAACACGCCGAAGAACAAGTCCGAATTGTCCGGAAAAATCTCAAGGCGGCTCAGGACCGCCAGAAGAGCAACTATGATCGCAAACGATGGGGTTTGACTTATCAACCTGGTGATCAAGTTTATCTGCGCGTCACTCCTATGAAGGGCACCCGCCGTTTTGGAATTAAGGGCAAGTTAGCTCCGTGCTACATTGGTCCTTTCCGCATTGTTGCTAGGCGTGGACAGGTGGCGTATAAATTGGAATTGCCTCCGCAATTCTCTCATATCCACGACGTCTTCCATGTGTCGCAACTTCGTCAATGCTTCAAGGAATCTCCGCACCGAGCTGTGGATCACGGAATGCTCGAATTGCATGATGATCTTTCATATAAGGAGCACCCAATCCGCATTCTCGGTGAAGCTGAACGTCGGACCCGCCAGAAGGTTACCAAGTTCCTGAAAGTGCAGTGGTCAAATCATACTGAAAATGAAGCCACTTGGGAACGCGAGGATAATCTTCGTGCGGAATACCCCGAACTTTTTCCTTCTACTTCTTAATTCTCGGGACGAGAATTCTTGTTAGTAGAGGAGATTTGTAACACCCCCGGTGGTTAACTACAGTAATCCCATTTTGATTATGCCACGTCAGCATGATTAACAGTGCATGATCATCATTTGCATCATAATGCATTTCAGCTTCTAACTCAAAATTCAAATTTAAATGAAAGTGGAAAATAAAAGTTGTCCAACATAGAAACTAAATTGTTCATTAAATAGCAAATAAATCAGAGACAATTCTAAAATTGAAACCAACATCATTGGAGTTGGGTAAGTGACTCAAACATCTTCAAACAGCGACTAAAAACAATATTTAATAACCATTTATTAAATCTAATTTAAGTATGAAATGATGTTTTGCCCAAACTAATTTTAGGTGTTAAGGGATAAAGCACTGGTATTTATGGACTAGGTCTCCCTTTTTACAAAATTCGGTTTGGGGCCTAACTATTTACTAAACAGAGATATATGAATTAAGAATAAAAGAAAAAGACAAAAGCTAAAACAAAAGCTAAAACAAAAAAAAACAAACCCCCCCGGGCCTCGGCCCAGCAGGCCGTCCAGGCCGCCAGGCCGGCCCAGCCGTCGCCCTACATAGCCGGCCACCGCAAACGTGACCGGAGCGGCGCAATCGCCCGCTACCGTCGCCCATGCCTATTCTCCTGCCCCCCTCAGTCATCTCCCGATAGCCGCGCCTACCTCGGCCAATACATCTATCCTACCGCAGACGCGCTGCACCCGGACGACTAGCACGCTCGCACCGCGAACAGCCACGCGCGCGACCCCCGCCAGGACCTCAGACGCCGCCGAGGACCTCGCCCCCAGACGCCGCCGTCGATTCCTCGCGCCTCCCTCCTCACCGGCGCATAAGCTCACGCCCCCGCCCCCCCCCGTTCCTCTACGCGGCCGTGAGCCCCTCTACTTCTCACTCCTCTACCTCTGCAGCTCGAACAGCGCCCGCTCCCGCCCAGCTTCGCCACCGCCACTCGTCGAACCCGTCCTGGCGCAGTTCGTTGGGCCCTTGCTCTGCACATCCAGCCGCGCGCGCGCCCGTGCGAGCTGCGGTCGCTGCGCGCGCTCGCCGTCCATCCCCAGGTCTTGCCGCACATCGCCGCGCACACGCCGCGCTTCTCCTCGACCGCCACGACCCTCACCCCCCTCACCCGCGTGCAGCTGCTCGTCGTTCGCGGACCGCCTTCCCGCCGCCCCACCCGCTCCGAGCCACCGCGCCGTCGCCCGCGCCGCGCCCCCCAGGCGAGCGCCCGTGCGCCCGTGCCCAGTGGGGATCGGCCCGGACTTGTCGACGGCCCACGACGCCGCGCCGCCGGACTGTCCGCCCCGGGGCCACTGACCCAGAGGCCCACCCCCGAAAGTTTTTTTTGAAAAATTAAAAATTATAATTACTAAAATAATTAATTAATTAATAGTTTAATTAGATAAGTATAACTCTGTTTAGATTAGTCTAATTTAATTAATTAGTTAATTAAATGATTAATAATAGTTAATACACTAATTACCTTAATGCTGAGATGACCAGGTGGGACCACTGGTCCTGACGTCATGCTTGACGTCATGCTTGACGTCATGCAAGACACTGTTTCGGATAATGCTTAATTTAATACTATAATTAAATTCCAGGAAATTATAAAAACTTTAGAGAAAAGCATAAATAATCCGTTTAGCTCACTGTGAAATACTTGTACATGAAAGTTGCTCAGACGACGAGACGAATTGAATACGCGGTCCGGTTCGCCGTTCACGCGTTCCCTAACTATCCGAACTGCAAACCGTTCCCTCTATATCCTCGGTCCGATAATTCAAAGAACCCGGAAATATCGTCAGATATTCTCCCGCTCTCAGTCTGATTCGTGTAGATGCTTGCCGTTTTAGACTACCCTAGCACCGTGTAGTATTTGTCCTATCAATGTTTGCTATATATTTATACTGTTTTCCTCCCCTCTTCTTCTCGATAGCCCCCGACCCGACGTTCGCCCCGAGACCGACGACAGCTCGGACTCCGAAGACACCATAGACGACCTTGCCTTTGCCAGCCGAGCAATCACAGGGCAAGCCCCCACTTTGATCATCGCAGATATCGCCCCATTCTATTGTCCATGCTTGCATTAGAATTGCTGCTGCTGCGCCCTGCTTTCACCTATTCTGATGCATAGCCTGATCATTGTAACTATATGTTAATAATACCTACAACCCTAAACGTAGTTTTGTCTTAGGGGGGCATGGGTAGAGAACCTATCAGTGACCCATATTATCCGACTGCCGCCGCTGGAATCGTAAGAAGACCCGATCATGGGATTTTGAAAGACCAGGACCCGACACCCACTCACCCCCCTTAGTTTTAAGCGAACCTGACAGTGTTACTATCGAGTGCCGAGGTTGTGAACCTCAGTAGACATTCTGATGTTAACTCTGTGAGAGTAGTTATTCGGTCGTGTCTCGGTGCGGTGGTGATTCCTCCTTCACCGCTTCCGAATAACGACGCTGTCGTACAAACCTCAAGTGGGACCCCAGTGAGCGGTGATTCACTCTAGTTCACCTTGACGAAGTGATACATCAGAGTCGGGAATTCAATAGGGTGATACCTCGGATTCCTGATGTTGATGGACACACGGATACTTGGACCTTACATTGTACTTGGAAAGGCGGGTCGACCACTGAGGGGTACCGCCGTTGTGAGTGGAAGGCGGTTTGCCCAGTGTGGTGCGCCGAGTTGTGAATACGAGGCAGCGGCGACGTGCATTCCTTAACCCTTGCCGCAAGCCTCGAGACGGGGGACGGGGTCACATCTTTCTGGCTATGAGTGCTCTGCTCGTTACCGCAGACCCTAGTCCTAACGATTTGGATTATTATCCGGCAGGCCATGGGCCTGATAAGCCACTAACCAACACGTGGGCCATAGTATGGCGCGTTTCTGACATGCGTTAGTGCATCAGACCGAAAAGCCCTGTCGCGTCCAGTGCAGCAGTGCGGCATGGAGTGATTGGCCCGCCCATCCAATAAAGAGGGGGTGCTTGGATCTGGGCCCATGCCGCACAACGACCCTGTGAGCGGCGAGGGGCGGATGGCCAAGACCCCTTGCGCTAGGATGTGACGGCGGGGACCTCTCTGCTGAGCTGTAGGGCGGGTTATGCGATGTGTCGTTGGCACGAGTCCGGGCATGACCCAGGAAGTTGTCGTCCGGTCCGAAGTTAATCGAGCGTGTTGGGTAAGTTGTGCCCCCATGCGAGGAAGAAAATTTCACTCGATAGCCGCGATCTACGGATTAAGGACAACTCGGAGTTGCTATCCTGATTGATACATTTAGAACGGAAAATGGATACCTGTGAGAGACTGTATAAGCTCTGGGATGCTTCTAGCAGGAGTCGAACAAGGGATCTCAGAGACAGGGGAGTTTTTTGATGAATGTATGCGCTCGTGGATTGCTTTCTCGAGGGAGGGAGGAGAAGGATTCTCTGGTGGTAAAGAGGGTTTGAATATTATTAATGGACATCAATATGGTATTGCTTCTACTCTCTTCTACTGCCTTGCAAGACCGCTGAGGCCTATCTTCGCATAGGACTAGGCCTTCTCTATATTCTGGCATTTCTGCAGCCAGTCCACATATACAGCATCCCTTTGAAGATGTTGCCATATGTTAAGTGTAGATCTTGCTTGCTGAGTACTCTGAAGTGACTCACGGTTGCTTTGTTGTCTTTTGTTTCCCCATATCAGTTTGGAGGTGACAGAGGCGACGGCAGACCCCCCTGAGAACAGATGAGCCCGAGATCGTTATATACTACTACCCAGAGGATGGATATACTACGAGTTGACTGACGACCAGGAGATAGGATGGAGGGTTCCCAGGCAGGAGGCCTTACGCTTCGATCGTGGTTTTATTTTTGCCCCGCCTTTCTAACGGCCTTTCGTTTATATTCATATCTGTACTAGATATCTGATGCTTCCGCTGACGTTGTCGCAAAGACTTATGATTCGAGACCTTAAGAGGCTGGTTGCAATATTAAAGCTGTATGACTTATTTATGTTTTAGATGTTGTGTTGTTATATCTTCCGTGAGTCTTAGGCTTGATCGTGTGCATTTTGTGCCGGATATGATTGTGCACGATCGGCACGGGGGGCGTCCCAGTTGGTAATCAGAGCCGAACCTGTGACTGTAGGTGAACCCCCTTTCAATCCTTGGCCGAGTGAGGCTGAGTATGTGTCCAAAAACTAATTACATAACTTGGCTGTGTGGCGCTTACTGGCCCACTCGCCAATTGGGGGGCTATTAGTCATCTTTACTCGTCGACCCTTTACTCTGGCCTCTGATAAGCTCTCTTCTACTGGGTTTAAAATTTTACATAACTCCCACATATTTTGGCTCTCGTGCCCACGGTCCACCCGAAGTTCTGAAAATCTCCCCCTTGCCGTCAAGATTATGGGCCAGGTTCTGCTTCAGGATCCTCTTATCGAGGGCACCCTGGTGTCATGCAGAGATTCCTCGATCCAACAGTTTTCTCGACGAGGATCTATAGCATTCCTACTGTCTCGCTTGTAGACTTCCTTACCGGGCGATGCCTGCGCGCCGCCCCTAGTTGTCTAGCCTTCTCTTTTCAGTGTCGTTAATGCCCGGTGGTTTGTAAACGGAGACTATGTGTGGATTTGAATGTCTGGTGTGACTATGATGACGTATCTATTGCACTTCCTTCTGTCGTGCGCCGTTACTTCATGAATAACTCCTTACACCATGCAGGTCTCTTCTGCTAAACTGCCCCTGTTGATTTGGCGGATGGCTGACGATCCACCACCTCCACCCTATATTGCCGCAATGATTGCAACAGTTTGAACTCAACCGTCAGCAGTTTGAGCTTAAACCGCAGTTTATGACCGAGTGACAGAGTATTGGACTCAATTCCCAACTCAGAATGCTCAGCAACGAAGATGCTCCAATAACATCTGCCAGAATTGTGCCTTAATCCGTCCATTTTCCGCAACTCCACCAATCCTATGGATGCTGATGATTGGCTCGTGACATCCTGTTTGAGATGGAGTCAGCTAATGTTGCCCTGCAAGTTATAGTCACCTTTGCGACATTTCCACTTAAAGGGTCAGATGCCCAATGGTGCGGAAAGCCACAAGGGTATGTGTATGCCGTCAGAGACTGTAATCACTTGGCAGGAATTTCAGTCAGCTTTTCGTGCACGGTACATTCCTCAGAGTCTGACGCGGACCAGAAGAAGCGGGAGTTCCGCCAAACTTACCAGGGCCAGAATGACTGTGGATGAATATAAGAGGAAAGTTTCTTGAATTGTCCCGCTATGTGAAGATGCGTCTGCACTGACTCCCGCAAGCAGGATAAATTCCGTGAAGGACTCCGTACTGACATAAAACTCGCACTTGCAGTCCTTGATTGCACAGAATTTCAACGGCTGTCAGCAAATCTTTCCAGATTGAAATAGCTCTGACTGAATGCTAGGAGTCGCTCAAGCGCATCATGAAGCTGGCTCATCCTCGGGTCAGCCTGTTCAGAACGTGAAGCGAGCGAGTCTGGATCCCACACCTGTTCATCACCGACCTGCCCCACACCCAAGGCCGTCATATGTTGCGCCTCATCACTCCGCCCACCAAGCCAGCTAACGATTCAGGGTGGACAGTCCAATGTTGTGGCTCCTCTCATAATGATGGTTTGTGCCGCAAGTGTGGACAGCCAGGGCACCGTACTATCAACTATCTGCCGTCAGAGCAGCCTAACACGCAAACACGTCCTTCTGCTGGTTGCGAGGAAGAGCCGTCGAAAATATCCTTCTAGGAACGTTGAAACCAGACCACCTGACTAATCAGCGTGTTCATGTCACCAAGTCAACATGAAGAAGCTCGACAGGACACCAACATGTGATGGGCACCCTTCTAGTGAATCAACGCCAGACTACATGTACTCTTTGATTCTGGAGCAATCGCACTCCTTCATGTCCGAAAGTTTGCACGAACTCATGATTCCCTTTCGACAAGATGTCCACCCCATTGGTAATCCAGTCACCCGGGGCTAGTTGGCAAAACTACCAGGGTAAGCCACGGTAACCACATTGTGATTGGAGGATTGATGTTCCCCGTTTCTCTCATTGCCCTTAAGACCTCCAACATAGACATTATTCTGGGTATGGACTGGTTGAAGCCCACAATAAAGCTTTGATTGATGTGCCCCGAAACAGTCCGCCACTCACCCTTCTGGCAGAGATACAATAACTCAGCCAATAGCTCAGGATGCTGAGACTCAAATATATGTTCTGAATGCATTGAATGCTTCACCTCTTGAAGGCATCGAGAACGTTCCCGTTGTTCGCGATTT
Source organism: Thinopyrum elongatum (assembly GCA_011799875.1). Taxonomy (NCBI): domain Eukaryota; kingdom Viridiplantae; phylum Streptophyta; class Magnoliopsida; order Poales; family Poaceae; genus Thinopyrum; species Thinopyrum elongatum. The sequence continues at coordinate 465,844,286 of CM022300.1, forward strand.
TCGAGATGTCTTTCCAGAGAGAACTTCCAGGAATTCCCCCTGCCCATGAGCTGTGAGTTTGTCATTGACTTGAAACCAGGCACAACTCCTATTGCGAAGCGCCCTTATAAGATGCCTCCAGATCATCTCTCGAACTTAAGGAAGAAATCGACACATCACTTAAGAAAGGTTTCATCCGCCCAGTTCCTCTGCTTGGGGAGCACCTTCACTCTTCGTTAGAAGAAGGATGGAGGAACTAACCGATTGGTTCAGGATTATCGGCCCATCAACCAAGCCACAATCCAGAACAAGTATCCGCTTCCTAGGATCAACGATCTGTATGATTCAACTTGCTGGTCCTCAGTATTCTCTACGTTGATTTGAGATTGGGCTACCCATATCCGAGTTCGTGAGAGGAGGATATTCCGAAGACAGCATTCGTTACTCGCTATGGTTCTTATGGTACACAGTCATGTCATTTGGCTAAACAAAATGCTCCAGCAACTCTCCCGGTTAATGAACTACATCTTCATGGGATTATTCGACAAATTCGTCGTGGTATATCTAGATGAATTCTGGTCTATTCAAAGAATAAAGAAGAACATGCTGAAACACCTCCGACTTGTACTGGGAAGGCTCCGAGAACACCAGTTGTATGCCAAGTATTCCAATGTGAATTTGGCTTTTGAAGTAACTTACCTTGGTCATGGGATTTGAAAGGATGGCATTGCCCGTTAACCCAGAACGGTTTCAGGTAACTTGAGCTGGACTCCTCCGAAGAACGTCAAGCAAGTTGAGATAGAAGTTTCTCGGTCTTGCAAGTTATTGCCGTCGTTTTGTCGAGAATTTCTCAAGATTGACTAGCCTTTGACCGATCGCTTCACAAGGGCGTTAAGTTTGAATGGAAAGAAAAATGTCAGGAAAGTTTTCAAAACACTCAAAGACAAGCAACATCTGCCCCAGTACTATCTCCTCCATACCCGCAAAGACTTTGTGATCTATTGTGACGCATCCCGTGAAGGATTAGGCTGTGTCCTAATGCAAGAGGTAAAGTGATTGCTTATGGCTCTCGTCAGTTGCGCCCACATGAAGAGAATTATCCGGTACATGATCTAGAACTAGCTGCTGTCATCTATGCACTGCAGTTGTGGCGACATTACCTCCTCGGTAATCGTTGCGAGATCTACAGGATCATAAAAGTTTGAAGTACTTGTTCACTCAGCCATTCTGAATCTCCGTCAGCAAAGATGGATGGAGACCATTGGGACTATGATTTGGGTATTTCATATACCCCTGGCAAGGCTAATGTAATGGCTGATGCGTTGAGCCGCAAATCCTATGCTGCGAACTTGAGGTTCAGCTACAGCAAACCCCTTCTGTATGAAGAGCTTCGAAAGCTAAATCTCGAGATAGTTCCCCAAGGATACCTAAAAACCTTGGTTGTTGAACCAGATCTTGAGAAAGCTGTTAAGAATGCGCAAACTAAAGATGCTGGAAGTTGATCTGATGAAGAAAGATCTTCACCTTGAAAAGTACAGGTATTTCTCGCTGTCTGAAGATGGAACCTTGTATTTTAGAAACCGCATTGTAGTACCTCGCTTTGAGCTTATGACTGACAAAGTCATGAAGGAGGCACATGATACCCGTTGTCTATTCATCGCGGTAGCACCAAGATGTATCGTGATCTCCGTCAAAGGTACTGTGGTGGTCTAGAATGAAGCAAGACATTGCTGATATGTTGTTTGAATGTGATGTGTGTGTCGACGCGTTAAAGCAGAACATCAGAAGCCTGCTGGAATTCTGCAAACACTTCCTATTCCTTTATGGAAATGGGATAAGGTTCAGATGGATTTCGTTACAGGACTTCCCAGGTCACAGAAGGGTCACGATGCTATTTTGTCGTTGTCGACCAACTCCCCAAGTTGCAACTTTCTGCCTGTCAAGGAGACGATCACTGCTATGTCAGTTAGCAGAGTTATATATCTCCAGAATTGTTTCACTCCATGGTATTCCGAAAGAGATCAGTTCAGACCGCTGGCAGCATATTCACTGGTCATTTCTGGGAAAGTTTCCAAACAGCTATGGGAACTCATATTACCTGGAGTTCAGCTTATCACCCCCAATCCCAAGGCCAAGTTGAACGAGTCAATCAAGTGCTTGAAGACATGTTGCGAGCTTGTGTTGTTTCTTTCGGCAAGAAGTGGGAAGAACTCTTCCATATGCCGAGTTCTCCTATAACAACAGCTATCAGCCAGCTTGAAAATGGCCCCGCTTCGATAACGACGCTGTCGTACAACACCTCAAGTGTGGAACCAGTGAGGGTGATTCCTCTAGTTCACCTTGACGGTACATCGAGTGGGAATTCAATGAGGGGTGATACCTCGGATTCCCTGATGTTATGGACACACGGATACTTGGACCTTACATTGTTAATTGGAAAGGCGGGTCACGACCTGAGGGGTACCCGCGTGTGATGTGAAGGCGGGTTGCCAGTGTGGGTGCCCGAGTTGTGAATACGAGGCGCGGCCGGGCATTCTTAACCCTGCCGCAAGTCCTCGAGACGGGCGGGACGGGGGTCACATCTTCGTGAGTCTCTGCTCGTTACCGCAAGCCCTAGTCCTAACGATTTGGATATTTGATCCGAGCAGGCCTCTGGCCTGATAGCACTAACCATCACGTGGGCATAGTATGGGCGTTCTGCATCGTATGCATCAGCCGAAAGCTCTGTCAGATGTCCAGTTCAGCAGTGCGGCATGGAGTGATTGGCGCCATCCATATACAGAGGTGGTGGTGGATCTGGGCCATGCACGCAACGACCCGGAGGGCGAGGGGCGATGGCCAAGACCCCCTTGCGCTTAGGATGTAGACCGGCGGGGACCTCTTGCTGAGCTGTAGGTAGGGTTGCGATTGTGTTTGTTGCCGAGGCGGGATGACCCAGGAAAGTGTGTCCGGCCGAAGTTAATCGAGCGTGTTGGGTAAGTTGGTGCACCCCTGCAGGGAAGAACATTTCTATCGATAGCCGGTCCTACGGTAAAGGACACTCGGAGTGTATCCTGATTGATACAATTTAGAACTGGAACTGTGATGAGACCTGTATATAGGCTCTGGGATTGCTTCTCGCAGGGAGTCGAGAAGGGATCTCAGGACGAGGTTGATGAATGTATGGCTCTGGGATTGCTTTCTCGCAGGGAGTCGAGAAAGGATCTCTGGGTGAGGTTGATATTATACTGCTACATATATGGTATTGTTCTACTCTCTTCTACTGCTGCAAGACCGCTGAAGATGCTAGTCTTCGATAGGACTAGGCCCTCTCTCTATTCTGGCATTTCTGCAGCCCTGTCCACATATACAGCCTCCCTTTGAAAATGTTGCATATGTAGTGTAGATCCTTGTTGCGAGTACTTCTGAGTACTCACGGTTGCTTGTTTTTCCTTGTTTCCCCATATCAGTTTGACGTGACCAAGAGGACGGAGCCCCTGAGACAGATGCCCCGACGATCGTTACTACTACTACCCAGAGGATGGATACTACTACGAGTTGACTGACGACAGGAGTAGGATCGGAGGGTCCCAGGCAGGAGGCCTTCGCCTTCGATCGTAGTGTTTTATTTTGCCCCGCCTTTCTAAAGGCCTTTCTGTTTCTATTTCATATCTGTACTCAGATATCTGATGCTTCCGCTGACGCTTGTTCGCAAGCTTATGTATTCGAGCCCTCGAGGCCCTGGCTTGTAATATAAAGCTTGTATGACTTTATTTATGTTTTAGAGTTGTGTTGTGATATCTTCCCGTGAGTCCTTAGGCTTGATCATGTGCATTTGGTGTATGATTAGTGCACGATCGGGCCGGGGGCGTCACACTATACAACCCTATAATATATTTAGTTAACTACTTAAGCATATACAAATTTGTCCTAAAATTATATTTAGTTAAGTACATTGGGTGCACAACATCTATTCAACTACTTAAGCATCTACAAGTACTAGCTAATTTGATGAACCCTAACTAATAGATGAACCCTACCAATTTGATGAACCCTAAAATTTGATGAACCCTAGGAACCTGCTAGGCAGAGTAGGGGAGGAGGAGGTGTAGGCGTGCTCACTTGGGGCGTCGGCGGAGTTAGGGAGCAGGAGGAGGGCAGAGCGGCCGAGGGAGGGGCGGCCGGACGTCGAGGTCTGAGTCGGGGCTCGGGCGCACGGTGAGGGAGGGCACTAGACGGTGTGCGGAGGGCGACGGGAGGGTGCACGGAGGCCAACGGCATGTAGGGCGACGGCCGGCAGCGACAAAAGTGGGGATTTGGGGGAGAAGTGGCTGGGGGGGGGGGGGGACCGCGCGGGGGGTTAAGTCAAAGTAGCTGTAGCTCTGGTCGGGAAAAGCGCTATAGCTAAGTTATCTATAGCGCTGGTACATAAAACGCGCTACTGCTATAGGAAGTAGCATAGCGCTCTTGGGTACAGACGCTACTGCTATGCCCTTCCCTTTATTTCTTTTTCTTTACATTTTCTTTTTCCTTTCTCCTTTTTCTATTTCTTTCATTTCTATTCTTTTTCATTTTATTTTTATTTCATTAGCAGTAGCACTATCCACAGAAACACGCTGCTACAATGATCTTAGCGGCAGGCGTTTTTGCCCAACAATGCTACTACTATTCCTAGCCTGCCGGTAAGTGTGGGAATATAGTAGTAGCACTCTTTCATCCTGACGCGCTATGCTATGTGGATAGCAGTGAGCCCTTTGAGAGAACGCGCTACTGCTAAGTAACAGTAGCGCCCTCTTTTTAACAGACGCTACTGTTGAGCTTCTGTGGATAAGGTTTTCCCTAGTAGTGTATTGTTGAAACTGGTATTGATGAAATTGAACTGCATAGTTCATCTTGCACATATAGAACATCACTTTGTGAATAACTGAAATAAACAAGGCATACTACAAACAACCAAAGATAGCAATTGAAACTGGACATATGCTAAGTACAAACAACCGAACAACCTAAAAATGTTAAAAGAAGCATATGCTCGCTATAACAGGTTGACAATAACCAAATATAGTCATTCCTATTGGTATTGTTGAACCAGTAATGATGAAATTGTACTACATTGTAAATAGTTGCACATATAGGCATCACTTTTTGAATACTAAATAAGAAAGGCATACTAGGAACAACCAAATATAGCAATTGAAACTGGACATATGCTAACTACAAACAACCAAACAACCAAAAAAATTAAAAGAGGCATATGCTAGCTATAACAAGCTTAACAACAAGCAAATATAGTCATTCCTATTGGTGTAGTTGAAACTAATACTGATGAATTGTGCTGCACAATAAATTGTTGACACATATAGAGCTCACTTGGAATAACTGAAACAAACAAGGCATGCTGCAAAGAACCAAATATAGCAATTAAAACTGGACATATTCTCAGTACACTACAAAAGGGGCTCGACAAAATAAATCATAGGTTCCCCCCTATGAAGAGGCACGACAAAGCAAATCATGGGTTTCCTCACTTGTCACAGACGGGCTCATTCCCATGGGAAGAGCACAGACTCTAGGTGCGCTCCATGTTGTCACAGATGGGTTCCTTCCCCTTGGAAGAGGCATGGCTGTAGGTGCCCTCCCTGATGTCGCAGATGGGCCTTTCCCTTAGAAGAGCAGGAGAGGGTTCCCTCTCATGGTCGCCGTCGATGAGCTTGACTTGGTAGCTGAGGATCCCAAGCCAGTGTCGTAGAATGTGTGCTTTAGAAATGACAAAAGGGGATCGATGGAGATGTAGGATGGCAAATTCTGACAGCGAGCTAGAGGAGATAAGCGGCGGGGCCATGGATGAGGGTCGGTGGTTGAACCGAGGGGTTGGGGGTGGGCCACTTAACCTGTGACATAGCGTGTCAGGCCATCGCTGTCGACGACCTTGATGTCATAGCCGGCGTCCACGACACACTAGCATACTCTATAATCGCTAATAGCCTGAGGCCAGTAATCGTGGTCAGTTTCGGCGGCCACCTAGGCAACGTCGGGCGAAGAGGCCACGATAAACCTTTTTGGGGCCATTCGCTCCTCGAGCTCCACGGGAAGCCTAGCGGGCTTAGGCTGCGGCTCTGGAGTGGGGGATGGGGGGGATGGGGATCTACAGGAAAGGGGGCGTTTGGTAGGCATCTCTAAGAAACTCAGGGCGCCTAGGGTATGGAGATCGATTGGTAAGTGCAGGCGTAAACCGGTAGATGTTGACAATGGGCCTTGCAGCATTGGTGGTGGTGACCTTGTTAGGGTTTCGAGCGAGGGAGGGGTGGGTGGTGGTGGTGGTGTGGTGTGGTGTGTGTGTGTGCGTGCGTGAAGTTTTTGGGGTGTGTGTGTGGAGGGGGGCAAGGTGGGGTTTTAGGAAATGACGGGCTACTCAAAATTTTACTAGGCGGAGAGTAAAATCCGGGGCTATTGAAAATTTGGATGAAGGGATTGGCAACAAACTACACACAGATCCTAAAAACAACCGTGTGCTACAACGGAAAAACTCTCTGATACGTCCTAAACGTATCTACTTTTCTAAACACTTTTGCTCTTGTTTTAGACTCTAATTTGCATGTTTGAATGGAACTAACCCGACTGACGCTGTTTTCAGCAGAATTGCCATGGTGTTATTTTTGTGCAGAAAAAAAGTTCTCGAATGGTGCTAAAAATTTACAGAGAATTATTTCAGAATATATAAAAAATACTGGTGAAGAGAAAATACCAGAGGGGGCCACCAGGCGCCACAAGCCCGGGGGCGCGCCACCACCCCAGGGCGCGCCTGACAGCCTTGTGGACCCCTGGCAACTCCTGCAACCCTATCTCCAACTCCATAAGTACCTATTCGTCAAGAAAAAAAATCAGAGAGAGAATCAATCACACGTTTTCGATGTGGAGCCGCTGCCACCTCCTGTTCTTCATCGAGAGGGTGATCTGGAGTTTGTTCTGGGCTCCGGAGAGGGGGATTCGACGCCGTCGTCATCATCAACCTTCCTCCATCACCAATTTCATGATGCTCGCCGCCGGGAGTGAGTAATTCCTTGCTAGGCTTGCTGGACGGTGATGGGTTGGACGTGATTTATCATGTAATCGAGTTGGTTTTGTTAGGGCTCGATCCCTAGTATCCACTATGTTCTGAGATTGATGTTGCTATGACTTGTTATGCTTAATGCTTGTCACTAGGACCCGAGTGCCATGATTTCAGATCTGAACCCTTTATGTTTTCATGAATTATTTGAGTTCTTGATCCAATCTTGCAAGTTATACGCACCATTACGTGTATGATCCACATACCCCAAGGTGACAATAATTGGGATTATTTCCGGTGATTACCGCAGTTTGAGGAGTTATGTGTTCACTATTGTGTTAATGCTTTGTTTCGGTTTCTCTATAAAAGGAGGCCTTAATTTCCCTTAGTTTCTTTATGGACCCCGCTGCCACGGGAGGGTGACAAAAGATGCCATGCAAGTTCTTATCGCAAGCACGTATGACTATATACAGAATACATGCCTACATTACATTGATGAATTGGAGCTAGTTTAGTGTCGCCCTAGATTATAACATTACATGATGAATATCATCCAACACAATTATCCATCACCGATCCAATGCTACGAGTTTTCACATATTGACTTGCTAAGTTACTACTCCTGCTGCTGCTGTTACAATTGCTACAAAACTACTACTGTTACCGTTACTGCTACTGTTGCTGTTGCTACTACCACTATCAAATTATATATTATTGTGCTACTGATCACTCTGTGCAGATATTTGTTCTCCAGGTGTGGTTGAATTGACAATTCAACTGCAATACTTGCAAATATTCTTGGCTCCCCTTGTGTCGAATCAATAAATTTGGGTTGAATACTCTACCCTCGAAAAATGTTGCGATCCCCTATACCTGTGGGTTATCAAGACATTTTTCTGGCGTGTGTGCCGGGGAGCATAGCCCTATTTGCTAAGTCACTTGGGATTTATATCTGTTGATCACTATGAAGAATCTAAAGGATGATGAATCAAGTCATTCCCTCTAAGACGAGGGGAGGTAAGGAACGACCATCTAGCCTCGCACTTGATTCACCTTCTGTTTTAAGTAAACTTGCAACACCACCACCTGCTATTAATTCTGATATGTCACAAGTAATTGATGATGCTACTTTCTGCTATTAATGATGCTAGTACTCTGCTTAATGAAACTATGCCACTAGGTGTGAATTGAGAACAACTTGCTAAAGTAAAGAATTTGAAAAGTGCTAAAATTGAGAATGCTGAAACTGATGAAATTTGAAACTGAAAATTATGATTCACCTATTAGGCCTAGCTACCCTAGAATTGAAATGCCTAAGGTACCCGAGGTTTTGTTGTGGGTGGGATATAACTAGAGAACTACTTGCTTGTAATGATAGAGATGATGTTAGAAGAAACTACTCTATAAGCTGAAAGAAAGAAAGCTCTGAATGCTAGAATGAAATATGATCCTAAGTTTGTACTTCACCTATGTTGTTACTAATAAGGATTATGAATACTCTGTCGATCCTGAGTTAATCACTTTGGGGGAATCTGATCCTTTTCATGGTATGAAATGAAACTATTGGGCGCACCTACTAAATTGAATGATATAGCCACCCTATTGCCTATGAGGAAAAGATCTGCTACTAGTATATTCTTAAGTTGTTTCCTTTCTCACTAAAGGGTGATGCTAAGATATAGTCCCCAGGATATGATTTATTACTTCTCTGAAAAATATTTCCTGCTCATAAGAAACAAGCTGCCTTACAGGAAATATTCAACTTTGTGCAAATTTAAGAACAGAAATCCCTCTCAAGCTTGGGGGAGGCTTATCCAATTACTTATGCCTGATCATTCTCTTAAGAAAAACGAAATAATTGATATCCTTTATAATGGACAACCAATGCTTCCCGGGACTACCTAGATAGTTTGGTTGGTTGTGTTTTCAGGGAAACGAACTGTTGAATAGGCTGAAAACTATTGAATAATATATTGAGAAATGATAATGATTGGACACTTCCTGAACCACCACCTAAACCAACTTTGAAGAAGAGGGTATTCTATTTCTCAGTCCTGAAGACATGAAAGAGGCAAGAAAAATCTATGAGAAAAAAGGGTATATTAAAGCTGAAGATTTTAACAATTACCAGCTATTGAAAATACATGGCTCGACATCCTGACACAGGTAGTAGAGGTAAATTCTCTTGTAGGATTTGATGAAGGTGGATATTCCTTATAATAAGTCTGCTAGTCAATGCTTGGATGAATTTGATAATTACATTGTTAAGCAAGAACATTTTAATAAGTATGTTATGAATCAGTTGAACCGTAATGTTTTCATGATTAATTGCTTGAGTGACTTAATGTTCAGAATTGCTAATGATGTTAAAGTCCTAGGAACACATGCATCCATGGTTCAGGCTCAGTTAGGACAAGTTGCAATCTCAGAATTATTTACTCAATGAGATGAATAATAATATGAATGATCATGTTGTGTTTAGAGTAATGACTAGAGGAGGGTAGAATGACTCAGGAGCCTCTTTATCCTGAAGGTCACCCTAAAAGAATTGAACAAGATCATCAAAGAATTAATATAGATGCACCTAGTCCATCTAAGAAGAAAAGTAAATAAAAATAATAGGACTTTGCATACTTCTAGTGAACCTGAAGTAGAAAACCTCTTGAGAATAGTAATGATGTTTCTATTTTTGATGTTGAGACACAATCTGGTAATAAACATTCACATAGTGCAATGATAATGATAATGATGATGGTCATGTAGATGCTCACAGATAATGCTAAAGAACCACATAATGATGTTGAAATAGAACCTGCTGTTGATCTTGATAGCCCACCTCCTAAAAATAACATTATGATAAAGAGCCTTCATTGCTAGAAAACATGGTAAGGAAAGAGAACCATGGGTTTAGAAACCCATGTCTTTCCCATAAAACCATGTAAGAATAAGGACGAAGAAGAGTTTGAATGCTTTGCTGAAATGCTTAGGCCAGTCTTTTTGCGTACCGTTTGACTGATATTTTAAAGATGGCCCATATGCTAAATACATGAAATATTGTCACTAATAAAAGAAAAGATACCTGAAGCTAAATTTCCACCATGCTTGCAATTATTCTTTAAGGATGGAGTACCTAAAAAACTAGGAGATCCAGGCATACCTACTATACCATGCTCCATTCAAGAAATTATGTCAAAACTGCCTTATGTGATTTGGGAGCCAGTATTAGTGTTATGCCTTTCTCTTTATATAGAAGACTTGATTTGAATAAACTCACACCTACTGAATATCATTGCAAATGGTTGACAAATCAACTGCCATACCTATCGGTATTGATGTACCCGTTGTAGTTGCAAATGTTACTATCTTAACAAACTTTGTTTATACTTGATATTCTCCGAGGACGACAACATGTTGTGATTATCCTTGGTAGACCTTTTTTGAATACTGCAGGGGCTGTTATGATTGCAACAAAAGCAAGTTCACTTTTCATATCAATGGTAATGAGTAACGGTGCAATTTCCGAAGAAACAATTTCAAGTGAATGGTATTAATTATTGAAAAGCTTCAACAATCACTATTGGAAGTTTTCAACTCCCTCTCCCTACTGTCAAATGGAAATATGAAACTTTTATTATAGGGAGATGCTATCCCGTTGAGGTAACCTAGTGTTATACGAATATTCTTCAGTTTCATGTCATTCGAAATGGTGTGTATAAGACTTGATCAACCTTATTACTGGATATTTTTTAGGGGCATGTGGTCGATGAATTTAGTAAGCACAACCTACTGTACTATATTACCTCTGTTATTTAAAGTTAATAAAGTGGAAATGCCATGATTATCCCATTTTCTGAATTTTCTATGCAATGAAAATCAGTACAAAATAAAAGTTTTCAGAATGCCCTGAAAATTTAGTATGTTTTTTTGTAGAATATTTAAGAATTTTGGCACCGAACATACCCCAGGGGGGTGCACCTGTGAGCCACAAGCTCACAGGGTGCGCCATGTGAGCTTCTGGGTCCCACAGGGAACCACTCATATCCCAGCCGTCCATTCCCTTTCTTCCTCCAGAAAAAATCATAGCTGCTCAACCCGTGTTGTTGCACCTTGACTGCAATTTTGATCTCCTTGTCGAAACTCCATTTCCGAAACTATTTGGGAGATTATCCTTCGGTATGTGACTCCTCCAATGGTCCAATTAGTTTTTGTTCTAGTGCTTTTATATATTGCAAATTTTGCTGCTTGTGGCGACCATTTTTGAGCTTGATGTCAAATTTAGATGGTCCAAAGTGGTTTTGATGCATGATATAGCCTCTAGATACTTATGGGAGTAGTTGCTATCAATTTTTTGCATTTGGTTCACTTTTATTTTGAATCACTAAAATTTTAAGAAATATTTCAGAGGAAGAAAATGCTTAGGAAAATGTTCCAAGGGTGGTTCCTCGAGCAAGAGCTCTCCAAGTCTGCTATACATGAGCCGGACCTCGAACCTCCGCGGGAAGCCCTTGTATGCCCGTGTGAATGGCCGTCGGATTTCTTATGACTCGAGCCAGTATTAAGGAGGAGTTTGACATGTACGTGCACAATGCCGAGTTGACTGACTTCATGTCAGATAAGTGCTCGCAAACTATAATCTCACTGATTCTTTGTGGGGAAATTTGTTTATGTGCCTCATCGCAATTCACATGATGTTATTTTTAATTTATATGAAAATTCATTTTGCATGAACCTAGAGGAATTTAGGAAGCATGTAAAATTCCCTATTGGGGGATATGCACTAAGCCTCGTAATCTGATTGCAATGAATTCTATTGAATATTACTAGGGGTGAAACTAGAGGCATACCACAAGCTACTATGGGGAGCATTCACTTCCCTTCCATACATTATTTTGCTCTCTTCATTGGTAGATGCATTAATGGTAAACATGATCATAGCCATCTTTGTGCCCCTGACTTGAGATTCTTAGAGTGCGGGTGTTGAGAGATAAAACAATTAACATGAGGGTACCGTTGCACATCTGTTTACATAATAATTCCTTAGTTGGAGATTTCTTTGGTGGAATTTATGCTATTCGCTTAGCTGCTCATTAGGGGTCCCATTAAAGAAAATGATACCATTTTCCACCTAGTTTTCTTGATTATGATGCTATGGAATGCCACCAGTTCCTTGAGAGGAACAACCCTACGTTCAGATATAGGCTAATCTTTAATAGCCGTCGTGTTTTCCATATTACTTTGCCCGCTCCTGCCTTCTTTAATTTCCAGGAAAAACATAGACAATTCATACTTGAGGAGGAGCCGAGGAGTATGAGAGGGCGGTGGAGAAGTGTCTGAATCGATGGCAGGCAGCATGCCAAGCTGTGGCAGCTGCACTTCAGTACACCCGAACTACGACCACGGATATTACCCTGGCTAACAGGGTCCATAGACCAACTTAGGCCAAAAGCCTAAAGCTTGTGGGGAGGACAATTCTCACCGACATTCATTCATGCATCACACATTTCTTTCTAGTTGGTCGGTGTCATCCTTTTCATTGTATACCATGCTAGTGTTATTTCGCTTTCTTCTTGTGTGTTGAAAAAACTTTGAAAATACCAAAAAATTTCTTGCTTCTTTTCGGTCTTCCTTTCTGATTAGTAGTATGTAGTATTAAAAGAAAACCCCAAAAGTTTTCTCGTTCTTCTTTTACTTGTGGGAGCTTTCTTGGAATAGTCTTTTCGTTTTTCATTTTTTCCTTTTTTTAAATTTGCTTCTCTTCAAAAAAACAAAAAACTAAAAAAACTTTTTAGGTGTTTCTTTGAAATTCTTTTTCTTTTTTTCTTTGAGTAGTCATAAGGAGAAGACCATGATGAAAATGTTGAGTGGCTCTCATATGCATTTTGTTGATCTAACAAGAGCCCTATTACCTTGTTTCTCTTCGAAAAAATGTTTCTAGATTCTAGCTTGTCCACGGCACACTGCACTATTATTATTTTCATACATTCGGTCATGCAAGTGAAAGGCAATAATAAAGATGATTTGATGAAATGAAGTGATGAGGTGAATAAAGCTGGTATGATCTCCTCTTGTTTTTGTTTTTCTAAATATGTTTAGTCATCGCTCTCGATTCAGTATCATTAGGAGTAAACATGTTTGTGATGAAAATTGGAGATTATAGTTCCTCACACCATGCTTAAATAGCTACGAGTGGATAATGACTTATCTTGAGTGTCAACATGCATTAAAATGGTTATGATGTAGTATGATAGTATGGTATCTCTCTCTGAATGATTCGAGTGGCTTGACTTGGCACACGTTCACGCATGTATAGTTGATTACAAAACCAACATAGCCTCCATGATATATGTTCATGGTGTTTGATATCCTTCTCATGTTCGTATTCAATGTTAATAGGGTAAGAGATTAAATGCACTCAATTATGGCGATTCATAAAAATGCCACTGCAATTTCCAAACTTTGAAAAATGCCACTGCAATTTTGTGCAAACTTTGTGAAAAACACCACTCCAGACTTCGAAAAATGCCACTGGAAATGGCATGAAAGGCATTTTATTTCAAAGTTTGGAAATTACAGTGGCATTTCTCGGAATCACGAGATTGAGTGGCATTTATCAAATTAACCCATGTTAATAATTCGCAATGCATGTTTTATGACCGTTTTCGCCTCTTAGTGCGTCGCTTCTCAATCTATTTGCTAGCCTTCGCCTGTACTAAGCGGAATACTGTTGTGCATCAAATCCCCTAAAACCAAAGTTGTTCCATATAAGTCAATGATATCTACCTATATCGGTATTACTATGTCATCCCAAGAAATGCAATGTGCACCTCTAACATTCAATAACATCTGTTTTGTGTCCGTACCGCTCATGGAGTGACACGGGGCGGTTAGTATCTTCCATGCAAGCGGATTATTATCATGATGAGTGTTATTCACTTGCCTCACACGAGAGGGGAGGCTGGTAATCGGGATGCCCAATCCATGATCAAATCACAAAATAATGGAACAAACTCCCCCGAAAAGTTGTTGGTATGGAGGGCAACTGAGGGATTCGGCTAGCCATGGCTTGTGATTGTTGGAGGAGGGGGAGTAAACTTTACCTTTGCGCTTGGAAACCGTCGCTAATTTGTTTAGCATGGAAGATATTGAAAACTCTCGGTCATGGTGTTGATAGGAAGGCATACCTCCAAAATTATATTCATCCTCTATTTTAAGCTTCGAGCTCTCGCACCTCTGCAAATTCCTGCTTCCTCTGCGAAGGGCCTTAGTCGTGACAACAAACCTTTACGTATTGTTGCCCAGACTGTACACCAGGCTCAAGTGGCAGAAATGCAAGCAACCCCAAGCATTTGAGGCAGAACCAAGCCAGAGAGAGAGAGCTCTTGAGAGATCAAAGGGCAGATCAAGAAGACCAAGATGAGCCAAGACAGCGAAAATACACCAAGGGAAAGCCTTCTTGCTGGGCACAGACAAGCCTGGTCAGGTCGAGGCCACCCGAAGGCAAGACCCAAGACTTCCCCGGCAAGGATTGCCGGGGCCAATCGGCGGCTTGCATCCCCGCCAAGGCCTACACCGCTCCAACGCCCAACACAAGTCATCCATCGGTGCGTGGTTCGAGCCCCCAGATAATAAGTTGCTGGCATTTAGCACGTGGCATCCATTTAGGAAGAAGATCACCTCCATATGACACCCGCTCCAGAGGCGTGTCAAGCAGACAGGTGGACAGATGACTAGAGCGGCGCGGCAGGCCTGCCGGACCGCATCACAGCGTGACACATGGTAGTGCTTTTAATGCACTTTGTCCTAACCGCCAGAGTTAGGTATGATAGCACTGTTAGCTATCTAATCGCTGGATAATGACCGTTTTGCCATTGTGGTAACCCCTTAGCCTATAAAAGGAGGACGTGGCAACCTTAGAAAGGATTCGGACCCTCGTGTGCTCATACGCGCGTAGCTGCTTCCCCGAGGCGACCTTGCCGGGCTCGAGCGCCGCGCGTTCTTCGCAGTCTCCCCATCATCCACCAAAGCAGGAGTAGGGTTTTTACGCTTCTCAGTGGCCCGAACCTGGGTAAAAACCACCAGTGTCATCATGTCATGTTGTCCCACGGCCTCCGCTCTTTGTGCAATGCGTCCCCCCCTGCCGAACCACGAAGGGGCCGATGGCCCCATAGGTGGCCGTGTTCTACCCACGATAGCTTATTCATTTAATTTTATGTTATTTTTACTTTTATTGTTGAGTGATCAACCTCTCATTTAAGCACCAGTTGGGGAGCACTATTGTCATTCTTATGAAATGAGTATAGTTAGTGTTGAGTGTGACATGACTGGATCTTTTGTACCATGAATTACAATGTTTAGTCGCTGCTGAACTTCGTAGGTGCTCTACATTTATGTTTTGTGTTTCAGAAAGGGCTAGTGAGATGCCATGTTATCAATTGTATCATGGGTGTTTTGGCAAATTGTTGGTATCCGAGATATCTTATTAATGCTCGCTAGTTGGTTATGTCATTGGTATGAGTAACTATGAGACCCAAATGTTATCATTAATATGGTTAGTTCATAATCTTTGCTGAAAACTTGAGTATTAGTTAAGCATATACTCCCTCTGTTCCTTTATATAAGGTGTATTTGCTTCTTGTAAAATTCCACATTGAAGGTGCATTTGTTCTAATTCCTCATAATTCCGATCTTGGCCCCCTCAGAAAAAAGGAAAGTATCTCTTCCTGATTGCATGTATCTCTCTTGTAGAGAAAGAAAAGGAAATTGTCTCTCTCCTAATTGTGTGTATCTCTTCATTTCCTAGCCTAAATGATTTACTTGCTGGTATCTACAAATTTGACAAGTGTAATTTCATCCTAAATAGTCCATAATTATGTGCCTCTGGTTACCATGCTGAAAATAATACACCTTAGATAAAGGAATGGAGGGAGTATACAATAACAAGAACAAAAGAGTTTGTAAAAGTTTTTCTTTATCACTTCAGTTTATCAAACTGAATTGCTGGAGGACAAGCAATGAGTAGCTTGGGGGAGTTGATACGTCCTAAATGTATCTACTTTTCCAAACCTTTTGCTCTTGTTTTGGACTCTAATTTGCATGATTTGAATGGAACTACCCGGACAGGCGCTGTTTTTAGTAGAATTGCCATGGTGTTATTTTTGTGTAGAAATAAAGTTCTCGGATGGAGCTAAAATTTATGGAGAATTATTTCAGAATTATAAAAAATATTGGTTTGAAGAAATATCATAGTGGGGCCACCAGGGCGCCACAGCCCAGGGGGTGCGCCACCCCAGGGCGCACCTTGCAGGCTTGTGGGCCCCTGGCAACTCCCGCAACCCTATCTCCAACTCCATAAATACCTATTCATGAGGAAAAATTAGAGAGAAGGAATCATCATGTTTTACGATACGGAGCCGCCGCCACCTCATGTTCTTCATCGGGAGGGCTGATCTGGAGCTGTTCTGGGCTCCGAAGAGGGGGATTCAATGCCGTCGTCATCATCAACCTTCCTCCATCACCAATTTCATGATGCTCACCACCGGGAGTGATTAATTCCTTCATAGGCTTGCTGGAAGGTGATGGGTTGGATGAAGATTTTATTATGTAATCGATTTAGTTTTATTAGGGCTTGATCCAGTATCCACTATGTTCTGAGATGATGTTGCTATGATTTGCTGTTAATGCTTGTCACTAGGGCCAAGTGCCATGATTTCAGATCTGAACCCTTTATGTTATCATGAATATATTTGAGTTCTTGATCCTATATTGCTAGTTATATGCACCTATTAGTGTTATGATCCGCATACCCCAAGGGGTGAAATAATGGGATTCTTTTCGGTGATTACCGTAGTTTGAGGAGTTCATGTATTCACTAGTGTTAATGCTTTGTTTCTGGTTCTCTATTAAAAGGAGGCCTTAATATCCCTTAGTTTCCTTATGGACCCCACTGCCACGGGAGAGGGTAGGACAAAGATGTCATGCACGTTCTTATCGCAAGCCGACACTAATAGACATATAGGAACATGCCACATTATATTCATGATTGGAGCTAGTTTAGTGTCGCCCTAGGTTATAACTGTTCGTGATGAATGTCATCCAACACAATTTATCATTCATAGATCCAGTGCCTATGAGTTTTCACATATTGATCTTTGCTAAGTTACTACTACCATACTGCAGGACGCCTGCTAACGCGACACTACGATACAGACCCTTTGAACGAAACTGTGTGCGATGCATTAATCGCAACACGGTGATTTTAAAAAAGTCAAAAAAGATGCAAAACATTTGCGATGGCGGAGACATCAAACATGGTTAGATTTTAGTTGCGTGTGCGATGCAAGGCATACGGTGATCCATACGAACTATTGCGATGAGATAGAAACAATAGAAATGGGCAGCCATATCAATGTGTGTGTGCGATAACGGCATACAGTTCGCTCAGATGAACTGTTTGCTATTAGGGAGTGTGTACAGAGAAATGGTTAGCCAGATAAGGCGTGTGTGATATACGGCATACAGTTCACTCGCGACGAACTATTTTCGATGTAGGGAACACAACAGAAATGGTTCAACTTAACAAGTTGTGTGTGATAGCGGCATATAGTTCACATAGATGATGAATGTTGCGATGAGCCAAAAGAACACAAACGAGTCGTGTAAAGAAGATGTGTGTGATACGCGGCAAACAGCCCACTCGAGTGAACTGTTTGCATGAGAAAATTATAACACAGACGGTTACTACACGTTATTTCGTGTGCGATTTTGTGTGTACAAAAACTTTGAAAAATGCAAACTAGTGAGTGGCGGGTGTGGCTAGGAAATCGCACATGATGCGTCTACGAGTACTCGTGTGCGATGATTAGTAGTTACACATATGTTTCCTTATGGTAACACGTGTGTGAATTTGCAATATGGACAATTAATATGCAAATGCTTTTGGACATCGGTTGCTGATCGCCACGTCCAAAACATGGGCATCCCTCTACTCCACCGCTCTACCGGGCCACACGCTTAAACTCAATGAACTGTGTACGATATTAATACTTTCCATGAACAATTTAAGAACTGGGCTAACAGCATTTGAGTAACATATATATAGTGTGTTACACTATTTGACAAAGGAGGATCTTCGTAAACGGTTTTGACAACCATATGTTCCATATCTACATACTTTAACATAGTAACAACTATCACATTTTAAGAGGTGGACTGAGAGGCCAACAACCATTGGTCACATATTACATACTTAACATAGTAACAGCTAGCACACATTTTAAGAGGCTGAGGGCCAACAACCACAACTATCCGCTGCGAAAGCAGCTTGATTCACGGCGACTCGGCATCCGTCAATGAAAGGAAGAACCCTCATGTGCCTTGTAGAGCATGAGTAGAACAGTGTCTCCAATTTTCAATATGATGACATTGCCACGACAAGAACGAGAACTTGTTAATTTGAATGGTTTCATTTCTGCAGAAATGCAGTACCTTGCAATCACTTGGCGTTATTAGCAGGCACAAGTGTCAATTCGACACGCCGGGAAACGATCCAGGAACAGCTACAACGGGTCAATTCTGTTGAAATGTAGAATAAAACCACTTGACATATGATGGATATATATAGTTTAGAGCGCATCACATCAAATAAGACTTTGTACAGTGTTTGTGCACACAATTGGTCTTGTTCAATGTGTGCACATAGGTATAATTATACCCATGCAAATCCAGCGTTCATATGCCTATGCTATCTCTGCCAAATTATTAACAAATTTATTGACATGCTTCAAGTCCTTCCTGTGAAATTTGGTACGCTAGGTAACATACAGATCGTTAATATGCATCCAACATATCCTGCTTAAAAGGTGGAAAGGTTTATTTATTCAGAACATGGCAGAAGAATATATAGTGCGCGTAAATTGGTAAATAGAATTGTTGTACTGCACTAGGAACGGAGTTAGAAAATGAAATCACAATTGGTTGCTTAAATAGTGATCAATTAGTTAGAACAAATACCCCAATTTTGCTAAGTAATATGCCAGCAGTGGAGAAAGTGAAAGGACACTAACCTCGATCAGACTTTTACGGCTGATGACAGTCGGGGAAGTAAACATCATATTAATTAGACCAGGCTGTGGTGCACGCACTAGAATTTTATTACCAGCTTTCAGTTCATAACACTTAGACATTTTTCTCAAAGGTCTGCCTCAAAATAGGAGTGACCATCTTTATCAGTTTTACGCTAACTGTCATTGTAAATCCTGTTGCGTTGTCATATGACATCCATGGAGTCATCAACACAAGTAAAGCCCAAGATTTCTCTCTATCCTGTTCTTGCAAAGCAAGGGATGTGCTGCGTGCTTGAATGAAAATTAAGAATATGTAATTAAAAATAATAAGTGTAACAAAGATTTTGATGCAAATTGAGAGTGCTTCATAATTTGCCTAAATAGAGGAAAAAATCGGCGCTTCGACATCTAGGCTGCACGTTGGCACCGTACCTTTTATCCAAATTGAGCAATATATGGTATATGTTCACAATTTAGGCCATGCCGACCGTGGTAGGGTGAGATTGACATACCGAGCGCTCCCTGAAGTCATCCGGAATGGTGCGATAGAACTTCGTTTCGGACTGGCCGCGACCACACTTGCCCGATTTGTGCTCGCACTATGGACACATGAATGAAATCCCTCGATCAGCTTAGAAAGAAAAATGAATACATGGTGATTTCCCGGTTGATTAACAGCGACGGACGGACTTCGATAAGAGATGAGTGAATATTTCGCTAAATTGATTACCTTCTCCATGAGAAAAATCCCCGGCCCCAATCCGCCAAAACCCCAACGACCAGAGTCTAGAATGTCGGTGGAAGTCGTTGCCAGATAGGCGGCGCAAGAGGTAGGGCGAAATCCATGCCGTTTGGAGCGCGTGCCTCCGCCCTGCCGACGACAGCCGTCGAGCTTAGGTGGCCGCACGATAGAGTTATTGATGAGTGCAGAGTTGCGGAGGAGTCCGCGGCAAGTGGGTGGGGACAAAGTGGGCCGAGGGTTTTCTCTTTCTTTGGATGTGTGGGTGAACACACACGGTTCGCAGAGGCGACAGAGATGAATCATGGTGCGATAAGTAATCCCGAGATTGAAGGGGAATCCAAATTCCTTTGTCCCTTTGTCCATGATGTTTTTTTCTACGATGACATAACCCTGCAATCACCGTGTTCAAACTTGGCACTTTTCCGGGTTCATTTACCATATTTTAGGGGATTCTGTGCATTTTCTAGGCATTAATGCACATAATTCAAATTCAAACAATCGGTGCATCAAAGGTGCACGAGAACAGTCTGGAAAACCATGCCGTGCTATTTAGTAATTCTCATAGCCTTTACAAGAATGGGCAGAGATTTCACGGAAATGTTTGGCAATAGTCAACCATAAACACGTCATTAGTGGTTTTTCAAACTGTAGAAAAATGAAATACACTTGAAAACATGACGGTTGGCATGGTGCCATGGTATGGCCTCACCATGCCTGGTAAAAAATTGAGAGGTTTGCTTATTTCGTCGTGCACGCCCCTCCATAATTTTAACCATCACCGAGGAAGTTTCATGGTTTGAGGGGGGAAATCACTAAGATTGAAGGGAACCCAAATTTTCTTCGTTCTTTCCCCTTGAGTTTTTTTCTATGATGAACATACACCGTGCAAATCACCGTGTTCAAATTTGGCATTTTTCCGGGATCATTTACCATATTTAGGGATTAGTGCATTTTCTAGGCATTAGCACATATAAATCCAATTCCAGCTATAGCCTGCAGGGGTGTGATGGAGGGACGTGGATTGCCGTTCGATCGCGGTGCATTCACGATGCAAACGCACGATCCGCGTGGCTGGGGTTCCGAACAATCATAACCCTAGTAGAAAAAGGGCTAATGTTCAGCTCATTAGTTCCGCGGTTTGTAAATGAACCGGCCACTAAGTGACCATTAGTGCCTGTTCCCACGGTAGGCGGGCGGCGCTCATTAGTCCCGTTCATTTTAAACCTTTAGTACCGCGTTCGTCTGCCACGTAACCAAGAATAAAGAGGTGGTGGTAGGTGGTGTCAGGCTGGGGCCCCGCCAACACCTTTAGTCCCGGTTTGTGGCCAAGAACCGGATAGAGAGTGCATCTTTAGTCCCAGTTCAGTAAACCAACCGGTACTAGATCATCCTACATAAAACCCTTCATGCAGCCCGAGCTCTTGTTCTTCCCCTTTCATTCCGCTCTGTTTTTCCTCTCGTCTCGAGCTCATCCTCCATTTTGCCAAATTTGTCAAGATTGAAGGCACCCCATCCATCCAAGTGATCACAAAGGTTAGCAACTTTGTCCTTTCTACTCTCGTTGCATCGATTAGCTCTTGCAATGCTCTTATAGTATAGGATTGTGGGTTTTAGTTTGGGAGAATTATATGTGGTAGTTTATTTGATTTATATGCAATTTGAAGCTCAAAAAACTCTTAGTTTGCATATTAGGTGTGGTTTATTGTGCCTCCCGTTCCGTTCTCCTAACCACCGTCGATCGCCCGCCACGTCCGTGCGGCACCCCCCTTGTGGTGAGACTCTTGTTCTTATATTTTATATAAAAAAAATCATGTTTGTGTGATTTAGATATATAGTTACTGTATGATTTCTTACCGTACGTTGTTGTTATACATAGTGCCATGGTTTTGATATCCGTTCCCCGTCGGCCCTCGTCCGGTTTATGATTCGGATTGTGGTATCTTCTCTTTTATAATCTTTGTTGCATTTCGTGTTTATGACAATTATGCCCATCAAGTGGACATAGATATTTTTATCTAGGAGGTATGTTGAACCGGAATTCCACCGACCCTATTGCGAGAGGTTAAATTAGTTGAAAAAGAAAACGTATTGAAAGAAAATTGAAAGAATTGAGGAGGAGAAGATGGAATTGGAGTAGTTGCATGTTGCCGATGTCGTCGATGATCACAAGATCAAGATGGAGAAAATGGCTTGAAGATTAGAAAGATTAGAAAATATGCGCATTGATAGTGAGGCTTGGTATCATTATGCTGTTGGTCAATTGTTTACCTACGTTGCGATCTTGATCGCATTTGTTGTTGCATTAAATGCTTTAGCTAGAGAGTTTGTATGTTGTTTTATGAGAATAAGTGTGGTATGAACTTGTATTAATTTGCTCTTTTCGGTGCTGTGTAATGAATGAGATGAGCCAGCAATGGATGTACGATGCCGATGCTCTCCCAGTTCATTAAAGGCGTGCATTACTTTTCTGCTTGCGCGCTGAGGACAACAACGCGGGCGGATTGTTTTATGTCTTGTCCATGTGCTGGCTTGTAAGAATGATCACAATTACTCTAACTCAAGAACCAGTCACTGGCACCTGTTTGAGTCCGGTTCATGCCCCACTATAAATGTTTGGACCAAGCACGGAGAAGAGGGGTTATGATGGAGACAAATGAAGAGAAGAGCATGACGACAGCTATCCTGGCCATGGGTTTCCCTGGATATGATGGTACAACAATGGGGGAAGAAGCTGTGAGCCGGAAATGTGGGAAGAAAGTGAAGAAGAGGCATCAGATGAGCCCGTTAATGATTCAGGTCAGGCCATTGCCGATGCAAAGAGTAAACTGCGCAGTGAAAAGGATGAGGCTAAAGTTGCAAAGCTCATGTTTTAGAGGATCACAATAAATGTTTGCTACCCAAGATTGCGAAGCTGTACAGGAAAAGGCTGGGCAACCACACTGAGAATTGCTTGTAATGGAAGGTAGGAAGGTGTATCTGACAAGGGCTTTTGGACAATTGCTGATAATGTAAAGAAGATGCTTCCAAAGGACAATCTTGATGCCGAAGTAATACGATTACGAAGCAAAGAAGCTGTCTGCCTCTAGGTTAGAGGTGCGACAGAAGATCATGAGCACCCTAAGTGACCTGCATCCTCTACTGCGGTGAGTACGAGGATTTAACGCATGCCTGCGTATGCGGTGCATTGCGCTATAGAAGATCACCGCGATGGACCCTGGTGATGTGAGGGTGAGCGCCCCAGGAAGAAGATTCGGCCAAGGTGATGTGGTATGCTCTATTATAATACCACGGTTTGAAACGTTTGTTCCACAACAAAGAGCATGCCAAGTTGATGCGATGGCACAAGAGACCATAGCAAGACGGGAAGTTGAGAGTGCCCGCTACGGGTCGACAGGGGAGAAAACGACTTCAAAAAGGAAGAGAGCGAAAAACAGCCCTAAGGGGAACAGGGAAGGA